>CM053026.1:63648273-63668303 GCA_028564925.1 Lithobates sylvaticus
CGTGCAAGAGCCGGCACTGGCTGAATTGCAGGAGCCGTAGTTGAAGTTGTTGCAAATGGCGGCTCCCCCGACCATCTGCCCCGGACAACCCCACTTGTCCACCTTCTGCCCTTGCACCGGTGCCTGCTGAGCCTGACTCGAGCTGGCAGAGGCCTTGCTAGTTATCGGGTGGACAGGGCTATGTTGGCACACCAGACCGCGGTGTGGGATGCTGACTGACGGACAGCACATAGCGGGGACCGTAGACTCGCAAAGTGGCAGCAGAACAACTCGGCGTCCACTACCCTCCAGTCCGTTGTCCAATGGAACTGTAAGAATCTGTCCGCGGCTTTGGCCGAGAAGGACCGACGATAATCGTAGAAGGCTGAGCCACCGTATTTGTGACCCAGGTCTACGATTAAATGGAGGTAGCGGTCCAGTTCCTCCCGCCTGCCCGGGGAGGCTGAGCACCGTACGTCCCTGAACATGCCGAAAAGCGAGTGTGAACTCGGGCGCCGTGAGCTTTCTGTTGAGCCTGGCTCCTTCGCCTTCAAAACCACCGAGACGTCGCCCCAGGTGTAGGCCTTGTTCTCGGCCAAGTCATGGACCGAGATCGTGAGTGAGGCCAGGTTAACGTCTCTGCCCTCTAAAACGTCCTTCCTTACGCTGGGTGGCACCAGGTTGGGAAGGGTGAACGGTAGTCGTGGCAAGCTCACTACCTGCGGCCGGTGCACTGATGGCTGGGACCACCGCAGGGTCCGGAACCGTGGCAGCCGGGCTAGTCTCTAGACGAGACACTCTGTCCTGGACCTCAACGATTGAGGAAGACAGGGAAGACATGCGGGTGTGCAGCTGAGCGACGGCGGCTGAAATCGATTCCAGAGACGCCTGCTGGCTGCTGTGGCTTGCTGCGGCCGGTGGTGGGAAGAGGAGCCTGAATAGCTCCGCCTTCCTGGCCGAGGCCGAGAAGGGTATCCCTCTGCGTCTCAGCTCGGCGGCCAGCCTGGGAATTGTCCATGCCCTAAGGGACTGGACACTGCCCGCCTCGGAGGCTGATGCCGGAGATAGCGGGGTGGTGAGGTCCTCGCTGCCGACTGATGACATGGCGGCTGCCAAGACCCGTTACTTAGTAGACTGGTCACGTGTCTGCAGGCTGCCCAGCGTTTTTCTTTTTTTCTTTTTTTTTTTTTTTTTTTTTTGTACCTGCTGGAACCCTGATGAAGCTGGTGCAGGTGGACCTACTGATTGAGAGCCTAAACTGCTGCCGTCCAGAGCGACGGAACCCAACGTAGACGATACCTACAGGCGATAGTGACTTAAGTCGACTGCCGAGACCGCTGTGGGATCAAATGACAGATGACAACACTAATGACTGACTTGACATGTTGCCTTAACTGAACGAACTTCCCGTGACAGGGCTCGGCCTGTTCGTACCGTATGAGGGGTGCCTGTGAGCCGGACTCTGGAGCACGTATAGGAATGAGGCAACCGTGAAACGAGGCTAACTGCCTGGGTATTGCTGAGGCCGAACTGTGACATCCAGCTGCCACCGGGTCCGACTCCAAGCTCCCCCTTTTTTTTCTTTTTTTTTTTTAGGGCACGCCGGCGCGAATTCGTACAGGCAGGTGACCAATTAACGCCGGGGTGTGGTAAGGTGACACAGAAATGATATAACATGACAAGGACAAGAGTCAACGTCTTTTTTTTTTTTTTTTTTTTTTTTGCGACTCCGCCCCTGGCGCATGTATTGAAATGAGGCCGAGCCTAGGGCACGCCGACACGAATTTAGTGCGAAGAAAGTGACTAAATTCACGCCGGCGTGGTAAGGTGACAGAAATGAGATACCATGACAGGGGCAAGAATCAGGAATGTACGCAAACCAGTGATGCGATTCCGCCCTTGGCGCATGTATTGAAATGAGGCCGTGCCTGGGGCACGCCGACATGAATTCAGTGCGAAGGAGTGACTCCATTCATGCCGGGCGTGGTAAGGTGACAGAAATGAGATACCATGACAGGGGCAAGAATCAGGAATGTACGCAAACCAGTGATGCGATTCCGCCCTTGGTGCATGTATTGAAATGAGGCCGTGCCTAGGGCACGCCGACACGAATTTAGTGCGAAGAGGTGACTATATTCACGCCGGGCGTGGTAAGGTGACAGAAATGAGATACCATGACAGGGGCAAGAATCGGAATGTACGCAAACCAGTGATGCGATTCTGCCCTTGGCGCATGTATAGAAATGAGGCCGTGCCTAGGGCACGCCGACACGAATTTAGTGCGAAGAGGTGACTATATTCACGCCGGGCGTGGTAAGGTGACAGAAATGAGATACCATGACAGGGGCAAGAATCGGAATGTACGCAAACCAGTGATGCGATTCTGCCCTTGGCGCATGTATAGAAATGAGGCCGTGCCTAGGGCACGCCGACACGAATTTAGTGCGAAGAAGTGACTACATTCACGCCGGGCGTGGTAAGGTGACTGAAATGAGGTACCATGACAGGGGCAAGAATCTGGAATGTACGAAACCAGTGATGCGATTCCGCCCTTGGCGCATGTATAGAAATGAGGCCGTGCCTAGGGCACGCCGACACGAATTAGTGCGGGGAAGTGACTGCATTCATGCCGGGCGTGGTAAAGTGACAGAAATGATATGCCATGACAGGGGCAAGAATCAGGAATGCACGCAGCCAGTAATGTGATTCCGCCCTTGGCGCATATATCGAAATGAGGCCGGGCAGTCGTGCATCTGGATCGCCCCGATCGGAGCATGCGTGGATGCGACCGGACCAGGATTGAAGCGATGGCATGAACGCCTTGTTTAACTGATACGGAATGATTTAGCATGACCGACTGGCCTGATACGTTGCCATGTGTGAAATGATGAAATGATTGTCATGCTAATTCGTGAAATGTTTCGACACGGTCGAAGTGATTCGTACAACTAGTATGCCAACAGTGCTTCGGAATGTAAATAGCGATTCGGCACGCTCGCTAGCGCCACCAATTCGGATAACGGCAGGACCTGAACGATACGTGTGAGTGCGAACGGCACCCGTGCGTGAGTTATGTTGAACGATTCGGAGACCGTGTGGCCCGCTCGTGTAAGGGAACCCTTGAGTGCCGGATGCGACATCGGTCGGAATGTCTGTGGCGGGCGGCCCTGATTGTGCGTGCCGCAAGATGGCTCCCGATCGTGTACAACCAAAAACGTGCGAGTAAGTGTTTAGTTTTTTCGAGACAAGCAGCGCGTGGTTCGTGAGCTACGCAGACCACAGTTCAGTGACATGATAAGCAGTGCATGAGAACGTAAAACATGGGAGCCGAAGCCCTACCTGCGACCGCCGAACCAGACTCTTTGTACGAAACTGCGACTCGGCAACACGAGTGCGACACGAAGGGACAACACGACTTACGAACACGGACGCGGGACTGCAACAAGAGGAGACGGACAGACGAAAACGGAGCTCACGAACCGGCACCAACAGCGCTTGTCTCGAACGAGTCGGTCCTAGATGTCTGACGTATCAGATATCACGCACAGGAAACCGACAAAGACCGGCGGCCTTTGGGCTGCTTAAATACCCTCCGGGCTCCTCCCATAACTTCAGGCCGGTACCCGGCCTTCCAATATATCATATTCAATTGCTGAGAGATAAAAATATCACTTTGCATTGAATCAAACTTACCCAGGTTATCCTCAATCAAACCTCCCGTTAGTAGCAAAATATTTGGCTTACAATAAATAGTCTATTTGAATTACGTTTCCTGAACATATAGCTGTACCTATATATTACCCAGTGACATGTATTTGGAAGCAAAGATCCATTAGTAACATCTGTTTGGAATTAAACCTCAATAAAGAGAAAACGAACCACCTTCAGGCAGGTGATAAGTCTTTGAAGAAGAAGAAAATAAAAACGGCTTTTCCTGTTTCATAATAATCGACCTCAGAATGAAACATAGAGGCGGTATCATGGTGGCAGGATAACTTCATCAAAACCGATGCCTAAAGACGGACCGAAATGTGCAAGGACCCAGACATCATGACTTCGGGCAAAAGTTTAAAAGTACATGGAACCATAAAAATGATTAGTAGAAGGCTTTCATCTGTCCGGTGCTAATAGAAAGTGCCCATCAGTTATGTACAACAAAGGTTGCCATGTTGTGGATTTAAAGCTACTTCAGTCACCAAAATAAAACAGCTAAAACCAATTTTGGTCTGGTAGATGGTGTCCCTGTTTGTATAGACAGGCCACCTCCACCTATACTGATGCCGCGTACACACGATCGGAATTCCGGCCAGAAAAAGACCGATGAGAGCTTTTTTTGGAAAATGCAACCGTGAGTAGGCTCCATCGGAATTTGGCTGGCCGAATTTCCGACAGCAAAAAATTGAGAGCATGTTCTCAATTTTTCCGATGGAAAAGGTTTCTATCGGAAATTCCGATCGTCTGTAGCAATTCTGACGCGCAAAATTCCTACGCATGCTCGGAAACAATTCGACGCATGCTCAGAAGCATTGAACTCGGCTCGTCATAGTGTTGTATGTCACCGCGTTCTTGTTGGTCGGAATTTGGTGTGACCGTGTGAAGGCAACACAATTTGAGCGGAATTCCGACAGGAAAAACATCAGAGCTTTTTCTGACGAGAATTCCGATCGTGTGTAGGCGGCATTACAGTACCTCTCCCACTGCCCGTGCCACAATTTGCCACTGCATTGTAGAGAAGCGGCTCCTTAAAGATGCTTTTGCAATCAATGGTTTGATCAATTGGCCTTTACTTACTACAGGTTAGGTTGCCACATCATCCCTTTAGTCCAGGACACACATTAACCACATAAGCCCCGGACCATTTTGCTGGCCAAAGACCAGAGCACTTTTTGCGATTCGGCACTGCGTCGCTCTAACTGACAATTGCGCGGTCATGCGACGTGGCTCCCAAACAAAATTGATGTCCTTTTTTTTCCCACAAATAGAGCTTTCTTTTGGTGGTATTTGATCACCCTTGCGGTTTTTATTTTTTGCGCTACAAACAAAAAAGAGTGACAATTTAAAAAAAAAACACATTTTTTTTTTACATTTTGCTACAATAAATATCCCCCCAAGCGATTATTGATTGGTTTGCGCTAAAGTTAGCGTTTACAAAATAGGGGATAGTTTTATGGCATTTTTATTCATAATTTTTTTTTTACAAGTAATGACGGCGATCAGCAATTTTTATCGTGACTGCGACATTATGGCGGACACATCGGACATTTTTGACACATTTTTGGGACCATTGTCAATTATACAGCAATCAGTGCTATACAAATGCACTGATTCCTGTGTAAATGACACTGGCAGTGAAGGGGTTAACCACTAGGTGACAGTGTAGGGGTTAAGTGTGTCCTAGGGGCGTGTTTCTAACTGTGGGGGGGGGCGTGGCTGTGTGTGACACATTACTGATCTCTGCTCCGATCAGAGGGAGCAGAGATCAGTGACACTGTCACTAGGCAGAACGGGGAGATGCTTGTTTACATTAGCATCTCCCCGTTCTTCCTTCCCGTGAGACACAGTGTGCAGGGACCGCCCTGTCATCCGCCGGCTCAGCGGGGATCAGCGGTCGTTTTTTTATTGCTGTCTGTGCCCCTGTTAAGGAGATTCACCCTCTCTATTTGTCCTGTTTGCCATTATCATTGAAAGTGAAAGTTAGACCCCTTTCACACCACACCACCCATAGCGTAGACGGTAAAACGCCGCTATTTTTAGCGGCGTTTTACCATCATATTTGCGGCGCATTTCGGCCGCTAGTGGGGCGCTTTTACCGAGCCCAGAAATGGTTAAAACCCCCGGCAAAACGCTGCAATAGCAGCGCTTTGCTGGCGGTATTACAGCGCTGCCCCATTGATTTCAATGGGGAGCAGCACTGGAGGAGCGGTGAAGGAGCTGTGAGTTCACCGCTCCTTCACTGCTCCAAAGAAGCTGCTGGCAGGACTTTTTTGTGACGCCCTGCCAGCGCATCGCTGCAGTGTGAAAGCCCTCGGGTTTTCACACTACAGACAATGGTGCAGCTGTTTTAGGGCAGATTGCAGGCGCTATTTCTAACGCAATAGCTCCCGCAAAACGCCCTTGGTGTGGAAGGGGTCTAAAAGAAAATCCCAAATTTTGTGATGTCCCCAGAAAAGTGATATAGAAGAAATCTTCCAATGGAGACACTAGTTCTGGTGAACTGGGGGTCCCCAAGGAATTCCCTTGATTTGTTATGGGACAGGAAGTGAAGGAAAATCTCCCCAATGGGACACAGATGGCAAAAAAATAACTGACCAGGGTTATTACTCTCCCTTTCTCTATCCAAAAAATAAAAAAATCCTGGAAGTTTTAACACTCAAACCATTGCTGGAAGCATGACCTCAATGTCAGTAGACTAGGACCAAAGTCTCGTTAGTCTTACTTCTTACTTACTAAAAGCATAGATTCTCAGAAAATGACAAACTGTCCCAATAATTCAAAGCAGCAGCTTATTTTTTATTTTTGGCCATGTATATTCACATACCGGAAACTCTCATTCTTACTCCCCACATTATGACACATCATGCAAAACTGACATAACTCGTCTCCTCAATCTCAGAAAGTCTTGACACAGCGGGTGGGATCTTCAGCACGTAGAAATTCTGAGTGACTGTAAAATTAAAAAAATCCACCAGTCTTGATGGCCTCTGTCCCAGTTTCTCAAGCTAAAATTCAGTCTGAATTTCCAGTGAATTTTATTACATTATTTTTGCCACACGAGTGGTTCCCGGGGGACAGGAAAAAAGTTATGGAAATTAAACTGAAAAACTGCTAAGTCAGATTAAAATCTCTTGCGTTCTTTTGCAGATAAATGTAAAAAATGCATAAGCATTGCATAATTAAAGCTGAACTTAAGGTAAAGAGCTAAATATGCAGATGAAATACATATATGAGAGCTGTTTTACATCCTAAAGTATATATATTTATATTACTGTCCATCCAGTTTTATCATTCCCAGCTCTGCTATACCAGGAAGATAGAACCACTTTCTCTGGTATAGTTTTAGAGCAGGGGTCTCAAACTGGCGGCCCTCCAGCTGTTGCGAAACTACAAGTCCCATCATGCCTCTGCCTGTGGGAGTCATGCTTGTAACTGTCAGCCTTGCAATGCCTCATGGGACTTGTAGTTTTGCAACAGCTGGAGGGCCACCCGTTTTTTGAGATCCCTGTTTTAGAGTATAAAACGGGGGTTTCCTCTCTAGCAGCCCCAGCCTGCTGATAGAACAGTGAAGGAGCAGCAGGAGATGGATGAGGGCTTAATCTGCCCTCTCCTCCTTTCAGCATATTCCTTGTCAGCACATTTGCATGCACGCTTGATTGGCTCCCAATATGTACTGGAGTCTATGCTGGCTCAAAGTGTTTATTGGGTCATAAGGTTCGGACCTGGGTCGTTCTGTTCAAGGTATGCTGGCTCAAAGTGTTCATTAGACATGTGAGATGCGGTTCGTAACGAATAGATTTTCGTACAAATTTGTTAGTATTCGTACATTCGGATCAATTCGAACATCCGAATAGCTGAAAGAACCAAAATATGAAAATTACGAAATTACGAATAAGCAAAATAACAAACACGCGAAAATACGAACTTGCGAACGGACAAACTTACGAAAATACGAAACTCTGAAACAGTAAAAGAAAGAAAATGACATCTATAATGAATGATTTACATTTTATATTTTCAATCTTTTGTCTGTTTGTAATTTTGTATGTTGGTATTTTCATTCGTGTGTTCGTAATTTTGCTTCTTTGTCTGTTCGTAATTTCGTTTGTTCGTGTTCTTGAATCGTTCTTTTCGAAAATACGAACTTACAAACGGACAAACTTACTAAAATACGAAACTCGGAAACAGTAAAAGAAAGAAAATTACATCTTTAACGGATAATTTACATTTCGTATTTTCAATCCTTTGTCTGTTTGTAATTTTGTATGTTCGTATTTTCATTCATGTGTTCGGAATTTCGTTTCTTCGTCTGTTCATAATTTCGTTTGTTCGTGTTCTCGAATCGTTCTTTTGAATGGACAGTGTAAGTGTATCTTAATATGTATGTTCGTAATTTCGTGTTCTCGAATCGTTCTTTCGAATGGGCAGTGTATTAGTGAGTGATGTGTCTTACATAATATCTTTAGCCAATCAGCTTATCCCTTTTGTGTCTGAGTCACACAGCATTCCTGAATCTTTATAGATTCAGTTGAGGACGAAACTGAGTCCGGTCTGGTGACTGAGGGAATAGACTGGAGTAAGTACAGGACTTATTAGAAAAGCAAGCCTAGGATTATTATTCTTTATTTCCTACGAAAGTACGAATCAATGAAAAAGGCAAACTCACAAAAGTAACAATTACTAAATTTCGAGTAGTGTACCGAATAAACGAAAATTATTATCTAACAAAATTACGAATTTACGAATCATTTCGTATCAAAGAAAATATATCTGTTACGAAAATACGAACGAGTTTGAATATGAAACCTTGCGTCTTATGAAATTACGAATTGTTAGACTAACGGAATTACGAATCATTTCGTATCAACGAAAATATATCTGTTACGAAAATACGAACATGATGATGCAATAAAAACTGAACTGAGATGAGCGAGATGCGTTCCCTTGAAGAGAGCATCACGATTGAAAAAGACTTAAAAGGCCAAATAATATCAGTATGGCAAAAATGGGAAGAATATAGGACATCATCGTCTTTATTATTGACAATATAAGAAAATAACCAAAGTAAAATGGAAGATAGAGGAACAAAGGAGTGGGGGACGGACCAAGGGTCTTTTCTTTTCTAGAATGAAAAAATATATATATATATATATTTTTTTTTTTAAGAGGTGAGAATGGTGAGATTGAATGGGGGCGGGAGTATGAGAATGTAAGGGAAAGATAGATAGTAGGATTACTAAATAGCACAAGAGTAATAAACAAAGCCAAAGTAATAGAGGTCATGTATATGTAAAATATGTATGTAATAATATAACCCTGTATTACTGTTTGATAAAGATAAGAAATGTAAATGATGGTCTAGATAAAATGTTAAAAAATGGTTTGTTAAATAAAGATTATATAAAATAAAAAAATAAAAAAAACTGAACTCTTGTTGTTCTCCAGCACCATTCTAAAACAGTACCCAAGTTTTACCCAAGGGTGCTGCTATCACACAATCCATACATTGCAGACATCCCGCACAGTCTATAGTCAGCTGTAACAATCTTTAGAGGCAGTCTAGCACATGATGTCCTACCACGGATCGTATCACTGCCCTCTAAAAACTATGTTCTGTTTCATTATTCCCTAATTTCAGGAGCTGGCCAAAGGTTACATCTCAACATGCTAACGAAAATATAAAAACCTGAGAGCGTTTCGTGTGAGTTTTCAGCACAGGTATATCACCTAATTTCTCTCCGATAGTGTGAGAAAGCCGTGTTCTCCTCACAGCAGAGACAATGTACAGCACATATAACATTTTTTTGGCTGGAAACCTCAAAGCACGACTTAATAACCTATCCATGGCTTAGAAAGTTGTCAGAGACCTGTATTAAATGATGCCAAAGAAATCCCAGATAAGTCAAGGGTACTAGACACTAGATCGAGTTACACATTGAATTGATCTCAGAATTGACTTTACGACTAACTCAGGACTCTGTCTAAATGTTTTCCAGTGCTATGCTCAGAAAACATTCAGGCTTTTAGGAGTTACTCTTTTCATGACGATCATAATAGTGACTAAATAATTTTAATTCTGCCTGAAATAACCAAATATTCACTATCACACTGTACAGTGTTGTAGATCTAATTTGTTTTTAGGTACTGGGAGCTAGAGAAGGAGGCTATAAGGCAGATTACAGAAGAAGAAAGGCATTGGGAGGGAACCAGCATTGTTATTATGCTCATTCATACTCCTATGAGTGTGACAGACCTAGCCGGGACAGAGGCTGTTGGAGGGGACTGAATGCAAGCCTCTTGCCTTGCGATTATGGGCCCTGGCATTTGGGAGAATGGTGCTCTTTGAGCTGCATGCCTGGGGACCCCTGAGCTGGTGCTACTTGGATTCAGGTCCATGCCGCCTCCCAAGACACATAGACTCTGGATATGTATTTGCCATATTAGCAATAGACTGAATGACACTGTTGGGACACAAGCTGTCAGATGCTAATGTCATGAACTCCAGCCACCTGTCTGTTGTGTAAATGAGTCTAGTCTGGCTTGTAAGAATATTCCACACATTGTTGTTGTGCTAATTAACCCTGTGTTGATGTTTATGGTAATATGGTAATGTGTATTGAATAGTCAGTCAAGTGAGCTAGGAGACATACCCTGAAAAGTCTTATCTCTCAGTTAACTAGTCTGGGTCAATGATTAGATAATTAGCTCATGCTAATTAGGTTAGGTTTTAGTGATCCGGCTGTATATAGTTGTGTGACATCTCAAATAAAAGTTATTCCTGATGTACTCCAAGACTGGTGTTGTCTGGTTCTTGGGGACTTAGGAAGCGGTATATAGACGGAAACACTCAAGCAGAGTGTAGGGACGTTCCGTCACAATGAGAAAGACGGCGACATAATGAGGTTGATTTACTAAAACTGGAGGGTGCAAAATCTGGTGCAGCTTTGCACAGAAGCCAATCAGCCTTCAGGTTTTTTTGCCAAAGCTTAATTGAACAAGCTGAAGTTAGAAGCTGATTGGTTACCATGCAACAGCTGCATCACATTTTGCACTGTCCAGTTTTATTTAAAAAAATAGTTATTTTGAATAACAGCACATGTAGATACAAAGGAATACTATATCAAAGAATAGAATATAGAATAACATGAAATCAACAAATGAAGTGATACATACATAGGTCAGTTGTAGGTAGAGAGCTGACGGTTGCAAGAGCCTTCGATCCATGCCAGTTTAGAATAACAAACCCACTGTCGGAGAAGCTAATGGATAAGACCATATGTTAGATTGCGGATCCCGGTACCCCCGACACCCCTAAGGGGAACACACTGTGCCGGAAGGGGCAGGTCCCGGTTGTCACCGACAATGTACTTTCCCTCTAAATATGAAAGGGGAAAAACCTCTGGGCATATAGATCTGAGCTATGAACTAAAGGGTTATCAACTCTTAACCCAACCCTTAGCACCTGAACTGTTCATGTTCACTTCTAGATCAACTTAAACACTGAAGTATTAGTGAAAATTCTGCACTCTCTAGTTTTAGTAAATCAACCCCAATGGTTTTGAGTTACTAAAGGCAAATAGACTGTGCACTTTACAAGTGCAGTTGCCTTAATTTTCCCCAAAATATAAAAATTCTCTGAAATTGCAAGATAAAAATAATGCATGCATGCTGTGCAGGCACAATGCAGGACCTGGTATTGTCTATGGCTTCATGTCTGCTGATGGAACAGCCAAGAAGTCATAGGCTTTCCACCAATTTAATGTCATTAAGTTTCCAATATTTGCATAAGACACCAAGACTAGCAATGCACAAAACAGTACAGCCCCAACCAGTCCTGCCTTGTGTTCTTCCATGTCATTTGTTGACACCTGCATTTTTTTAAAACCCCAAGTAAATGGTTGATTAAAGGCAGCCATAGACGGAGCGATTTTTTTTCTTACAGGAAAGAAAATCACAAATTTTCCCCATCAACACAGCCAGTGTTTATGGGGGAATCCCTCCAAAGGAGCCATCGTGTTCTCCCGGCCGGGAGAACACAGTGATTATTGTTGCAGCTATAAGAGTCACCAGCAATAATTGCATGTAAAATCCGACAGGCTGGTTGTAACCAAGTTGATCAATCAGTCAACTTTGGGTACATGCCCCTTGCCCATACATGGTTCGAATCTCGGCCAATTCCTGCTGAGATTCAAACCGTCTATAGCCGGCTTTAGGCTTCATTCACATGAGCGATTACACCTGTAGTCCATGATTAATCCATGTCTTTAAGTGGCTGGAGCTGCCAGGTTCTATATGCAGGCAACCCATTTATGTCTATGGGGCACACGGGGGGTTCATTTATTAAAGGCAAATAGACTATGCACTTCTGCAAGTGCAGTTCCCCCAGAGCTTAGTAAATGAGGCAAAGCTTCACCCAATCATATGCAAGGAAAAAAAAAAAAACAGCATGTTTGCTTGCACATGATTGGATGATGGAAGTCAACAGAGCTCTTCCTTATTTACTAAGCTCTGGAGCAACTGCACTTGCAGAGTGCAATTGCACTTGCACAAGTGCACAGTGTATTTGCCTTTAGTAAATCAACCCCAATGTGTCTGCATTTACCAACAAAGCTGTCAAATTGGGACAAGCGGCTGAGTTCCTATAGGCATGAATGGGCTACCTGCACACAGAACCTGGTGGCTCCGGCCACTGATTGACTCAGCCCATTCATGAACTAAGGGTGTAAGCACTCATGTGAATGAGGCCAAAGGAGCAAGAGAGAGAGGGATAATTACACACCCGGTTCCTAGCTAAGAATTAAAGTAAATCCTACAGAGAAATTTATGTGAGGGAACAATTGCCTCACTTTTCCCAGAAAATGCAATTTGCAATTTCAGAGTGTTTGCAATAAATAAGATACTTTAAATCTGCTTTCTGAATTTTTTTTAAACATTCCCGCAGATCAATAAAATGTGCATTAGGCTGATTACTTTCGCAGGTATATATAACATACATTAAAAGGTCTACAGTTCACTTAAAGAACAATATAGTTCATATAAAGAACTCGTAAACTATCACATCTTAATAACGTAAAAAATATCCTAATAGGTATGAAGTGGTAAAAACAAAGAAAATGATCTCCAATTGTTTTTATACCTTTTTCCACAGACACAATTACACATGTGGTTGTATTTGCGGTTACTGTTTTGATCGCAGTATCTAAGATATGGGTCCAAAAAAGACCGATTGCACTTATTATTGTGTTTAAATCACCTAAATCATTGTAGATGTTTTTTTATCATCAGATAGATGCTACATGAAGCCCCTCAATGAACTACTAAAATGCATTTCCTTTGCCAGATTTGATATCCTTTCCTCTGGAAAGGGATATCCAAACACATCAGATGATTGGTTATAGCTTCCCTTTGCTATTTTGGCTTTCCTCATCTATTAAATGAGAGACCAGGCCTTTGTTTCTGATTAAAAAGAAGTTAAAATACTTTCATCCTCTTTTGCTGGCAGAAGAATTGGGTTGTAAAAAGAAAGTCGTGTTTTGTACAACAACGGAAAGATGATTTTTATTTCTTTTCTGTAGGAAAAGGAAAAGGAGAAATGGCGAATCCTGCCTACATTTTTCAGAAACAGTAACTCACATAAAACTCAATGATACCTTTCTTGGACTCTTCAGCTAAGTGTACGTGTGCATTTTTTTTCAGCTAGTAAATTCTACTATACAGATTATATTTTTTAGGATTTAATTGTGTTGATCAGAGCTTTATTCTAATATGAAACACTAGGGGAGATTTATGCCGCGTACACACGATCGGACAATCCGACAACAAAATCCCATGTTTTTTTTTTCCGACGGATGTTGGCTCAAACTTGTCTTGCATACACACGGTCGCACAAAGTTGGTCGGAAATCCTGAACGTCAAGAACGCGGTGACGTACAACACGTACGACGAGCCGAGAAAAATTAAGTTCAATAACCAGTGCTGCTCTTCTGCTTGATCCGGAGCATGCGTGGCACTTTGTGCGTCAGAATTGTCTACACACGATCGGAATTTGTTGTCGGAAAATTTGAGAACCAGATCTCAAATTTGGTGCAACGGAAATTCCAATGGAAACTGTCCGATGGAGCCTACACACGATCAGAATTTCCGACAATAAGCTCCGATCGCTCATTTGCCGTCGGAAAGTCTGACCATGTGTACGCGGCATTAGAGTCCAACTCTGGGATAGAGTTTTCCTTTTTTTTTAATTGGGCCCCCAGTCTGTTTAAAAACAAAACATACAGTTCCAGTTGCAATAATCACCTCCTCTCTGGCACTTTCCCCCACTGTGCCTCTTCTCTGCCACCCAGTTTCATTTAACCGAGGAGTGCAAGGTGTCACAGACCTAGCCCCTGAGGGGGCATCACTATGGTGCACTGCACTGCAATGCCCTACAAGGTGGAAGGAAGAGGAAGAGGGTTACCATGCAACTGGCCTGAGGACCTTTGAAAAAAAGGTAAATATTAAAGGAATTGCTACAGGGATTCACTCTAAGGTAGGAAGGGAAAGGGCTTGAACAAAGAATTAGGCTTTTAGAAGCATTTTGAAAGCTTCAGCACTTCTGTGCCTGGAGGTGATTAGTGGTGCCCAAGAGAAGACCGATTTCCACTGACCAATTTTTAGTTTTCAAGTTTGCAGAAGGAGATAGAGAGGACTGCACGCAGGAGTAATGTGGTTTAGTGTGTTAAAGTTGGTTCATTAAGCAGTTGCCTATTTCTCTTGTGCTAAGGCTCACTGGTAAGCATGTAGTAAGCATATTTGCCCTAAGGTCCTACCCAACACTACTTATATTGTATTTCTTCAGTGACTTTTTCTACATGGCCCTCTTACTGCCTTTTTGACTGTGGAAGAGTTGCTAGAGAGAGCAGGGACGAGGGCACTATGAAAATGGAAGAAGTTTTCATGGTGCCTCCATCCCTGCTGCCTGCAAAACTCTTTCATAGAGCTCCCCTTTCCTGCCCTCTTGACACCTGTTATTCTCTCCTTCCCCCTCCTGACACCTATCTATGGTACTCCCTCCTTCCCAGCCCTCCCAAAACCTATCCATGGAACCTCCTTCCCTACCCTTCTATCACCTGGTACCAATGGTGCCCCTTCTCTGCCCTCATGACATATACTGTGTATATATATATATATATATATATATATATATATATATATATATGCGTGTTACCCCGTCTCTGCTCTCCTGACAATTCTCCAATGTTGCCCCCACGCTGCCCTATTCGTGACTCTTCCATGGTACCCCCCTCTCTGTCCCCCTGATGCCTATTTCATGGTATCTCCATCCCTGCAATTTTTTCTCCTTTTCCATGGTTCCATAGGATGAATGGAAAAAGGTGTACTTATATCTATGAAATATCTATATGTTCCTAAAATATACTTAGTTTTTTTAACTTTTTTACACTGGAACTGGAACCAGGGTTCATTTATTTTTGTATGACACTCAGAGTAACGCTGTAACAAGAGTAGCTTTAGCAAACCAACTCACAAAATTCACAAGTTTAACCAACATTAATTATTTACTCTAACTGTGGTGAAGCTTCCTCATAAAAAAATGAACCATAGAAGAGTGGGATAAGGGATAAACTGCTTAGACAACCAGTGAGTCAATGGGTCAATTTACAAATAAATTCCATTCTTAGATTGTAAGCTGTAACGAGCAGGGCCCTCTGATTCCTACTGTATTAAAGTGTATTGTATTTGTACTGTCTACCCTCACGTTGTAAAGTGCTGCGCATCCTGTATAATAAAAATTATAATTTAACCAGACCAGCAAAGTAAGGGCTCAGTTACACGGGCACAGAATGTAATACGCGTATTTAGGCACCCGGAAGTCACAGGTGTTTGCGTAAAGCTGTGGCCAGCAGCCAGGCACCAAAATACGCTGAATTCTGTTAGTGTAAGGCCCTCTGTGCCTGTGTAAATTAGCTCTAATGCCATACAAATAACACCTATTTATGAGAAAACAGCAGGGCACGGGTAAATCCTCACCACATTTAATAATCGTTGTGGCTACATCTCTCTCCATAACTGCAGCTGCTTCTTTTTTCAAAAATGTAAAGTGCACCTGTGCCCAGGCAATTTACAATACGGTTTCAGGGAGGGTTGGTGTGAGCAGACTTTTTGCATAAGACATCTATGTCAACACCATGAGCTCTGCGCCAATAACTAACAGAACTGATTTTTCATTATGGTCTTGCTTCTACTCTTAATGGATTATGTTCTTTTTTTTCGTGGTTGGTTCACTATAACAGAAAAGGCAAATGTAAAATATTTTTGAACAAATCAAAGGCAGCAGATGGATGTAATCAGCTGACCAGGTAAATCAGTTCTGGATTCTATCTCCTGCTGCCCATCTGGCAAGGACCATGAAGTAGCGGAAGTCTAATCTGTACCAATGTAACAAAGGCACGCGGCTAGTAGGCGGTAGTTGAGTTTGTTCGTGATGTCTCTACAAATGTCTGCCAATTCTAGTACAAAACTACGGTGAAAGTACGCATGAAAACATGTGTTATTTGTACAACATTTCTCTATTACCAAATTTCCAACATGCATTTAACACGTACAGCTTCGTTTATGCTGTAAGAGGTCATAAACATACTGAGATCTAATGCCAGCACATCTGCTGCACAGAGATTCTCTCATTTATCTGTGTGGCTCTTTATATGGTGCAGGATGAGGTTCACTTGCTGTAACTACAAGTCCCAGAATATCTAGATTACACTTGACGAGTTGCAGCAGTAAGTGTTAAAACTGCAAATTTCAACATACAAATGTTCACAACAAAACATATTGTGAGATGGGAAAAAGTAATTTAATTGTTTTAAGGATATATACGTTTTTCATTTTTCATTTGGTACAGTCTTTAAAAAAAAAAACATGCTGTGTTTCTATTACAGTCTAACAAATTCACACAAATAAAAATAAATGAATTTATTATTTAATAAAAAAAATAAAATAAATAATAATAAATAAATATACTGGTAAATATATATATATATATATATATATATATATATATATATATATACACACACACACACACACACACACACACACACACACACACACATATATATATATATATATATATATATATATATATATATTATATATATTATATATACACACATTATTATTATTAAAAATAATATATAATATATAGAAAATACTATTACCACTAATTATTATTATTATTATTGTTAATAATAATTATCAATAATATATACTTGTTTATTTGTTTTTACAATTACAGTACAAACAGAGGCATCTGCAGGCTAAAGTTTTTTTAGTACATAGTTAGGTTGAAAAAAGACACAAGCCCATCAAGTTTAATCAATAGAAATATATAAATTCAATAAATAGAATATATAAATAGAAAACCTCCATATGAACAATCCTATACCTACAGTTGATTCAGAGAAAGGCCAAATAAACAACCAAAAAAACACCCTGCCTGCCTGTGATCAATATGTCATACCTGTCACTGTAATCCTTAGTATCACCCTATTGGGCTTCCAGAACATAGGCCTGGGAAAGGCCAATGGGTAGCTTGAATATTTATTGTGTTTCAGCCAATCCCTGGGGAGGTGTGCCCAGTAGGTGGCTGGGGAGAACATAAACAGTCTTGGGTGTGCAGCAGACATTGTTCTTGTGCTGCTGGAGAAGTTCCATAGCCTCAGGGGCTCTGCCCCTTTGAGGCAGCTTGCTTGACTTGCTGCAGTTCATTGGTGTCCCAGCTATGGCAGAGCTAGGGGCTCAACTTTGGAGCTATCCAAGCAGGATCTGGTCTGGAGGACTCACTGAAGAGTGCTAGGTGGAAGCTAAAAAGTCTATAGCTGTCCTGTGGCATTGCGAGTATAAACTCCTTCCTCACTGAAGAGTGTCTGCTGGAAGCTAGGAATTGGGCAGTTGTCCTGAGACATAAAGTAGAAATGTCTGGAGGAAACTGGTGGAGTTCAGCTGTCTTGGAGAGAAATAGTGAGACCTGAGCTCAAGATCCAAGTGACGGTGTGCTACTTTTAAGGAAAAGTGCCAGCAGTGGCTCTTTCTGAGACAGCACTTACAGGGTCTCAGTTGTGGCCATTTCTATTAACCCTTGGCAGAAAGACTGTTCAGAGAAGCCTAGCCTAGTCAAGAGTGGCCTCCTGTTAGTGTTCTTGGAGTATCCCATAACACCCTAACCCCTCTCCTGTTACAAGTTCTTCAACCAATATATATTAAAAAGACAAATACCTAGACTGTATATTGAGGCTTGAGTGAATGAACTGTTGCTTGTGTGATTGGTGGCCTCTGCACTTTCTGGGAAAGAAACAGTTACAATAAGCGGTTCCTACGGGGGTTGCGCTACACACATAATCGTGAAGCACTCTGGTTGGTCTCCATTAGGCATTATCAACATAGGAGAACAATAATCTTCAGAGTTTATTGACTGCCTTTTTAAAAGCAAATGTATTGCTTGTTAAGAAAATGCAGATACTTGAATGTGCATAGCCAGGCCACAATTGTACTTTAAAGTGTTTGTAAACCTAAAAAAAAAAAAAAAAAAAAACATGGTCTGTACTAATGCAATGTTATTTACTCCTTCCTGTGTTGAATAATACCTGGTTGCCTGTGCCTCTCTTCCTAACTGTAAACTGACCTCACGCTAATCCTGGTTGCCAATACAGGACAGTGTGGTCAGTTTACATTTGTTGTCATGCTACTGACTGTACAGGCATGATGTGCAAGAGTGCAGGTCCATGGTTTGTGGAAAGCCGTGACCCCCGCTGCCCATCTGTCCTGCCTCCAGCCATTCTTCCCCACCCATCCATCCTGCCTCCAGACATTCCTCCCCGCCCATCCTCCTCTGGAAATAGAAAGGCAGTCACGTAATTTCCGGCAATGCAGGTGCGTGGATTGCTAGGGAAACTATAGCGATCACTTGATCTGCACTTAAGAAGCGAGGAATTCAAAATAGGCAAGTTAGTTTAAAAAATGGCTTTGTGGTAGCCTTACATTTGCAAAGGCATTTGATACAGTTACCCACAAATGTTTATTTTATAAATTGAGGTCTGTCGGCATGGACCATAGGGTGAGTACCTGGATAGAGAACTGGTTACAGGGGCGGGTCCAAAGGGTGGTGATAAATAGTGAGTACTCAGAATGGGCTGGGTTGGTAAGTGGGGTCCCCCTGGGATCTGTCCTGGGAGCAATTCTGTTTAATTTATTCATAAACGATATAAAGGGTCGGATAAATAGCTCAATCTCAGTATTTGCGGATTATTCAAAGCTAAGCAGGGCAATAACTTCTGCGCAGGATGTGAAAACCTTACAAGAAGACCTAAATAAAATAATGGGTTGGGCAACTACATGGCAAATGAGGTTTAATGTTGAAAAATGTGCTAAAAATACAAACGCAAATTACTCTCTGGGGGTATCCAGGATGGAAAAGGACCTGGGGGTCCTAGCAGATGACAGGCTCAGCAATGGCATGCAATGCCAAGCTGCTGTAAGCAAAGCCAACAGAATATTGGCATGCAATAAAAAGGGGATTCACTCCAGAGATAAAACTATAATTCCCCCACTCTACAAGACTCTGGTCCGGCCGCATCTTGAGTATGTCGTCCAGTTCTGAACAGCTGTTCTCAGGAAGGATGTGCTGGAACTGGAAAGAGTTCAGAGAAGGGCAACAAAGCTAATAAAGGAGGACCTCAGTTATGGAGAAAGACTACAAGCATTGAACTTATTCTCTCTGGAGAGGACGCTCGAGAGGGGATATAATAGCGATGTACAAATACCATACTGGTGACCCTAGCATAGGAAACACTAGTAAAACTTTTCAAAGAGTTTAAAAGGACAAGTGGCTATTCACTGATATTGGAAGAGAAACAGTTTAACCTTAAACTACATAGAGGGTTCTATACTGTCAGAGCATTAAATATGTGGTATTCTCTTCCACAAGCAGTGGTATTAGCAGGGAGCATTTATAGTTTTAAAAAACTATTAGATGTGCATCTTAATGATCACAACATACAGGGATATGCAATTTACAATTGACATAAACACGTGCTACAGGTTGAACTGGATGGACCAGTGTCTTTTTTCAACCTTACCAACTATGTAACTATGTAACTGTAGCACCCTCGTCCTAGTATATGGATACAGGTAAATTTAGTTATGCTTGGTGGTAGCCAGCCTGGCTAATTTGTAGTGTTTAGTGGTCAAATGTCTTCTGTTCTAAATCCTATTCAGTTGTGGCTTCTCCCTTTTGTCAGTAGGTGGCACTGTTGCCTTTAACATTAGTATGATGGGCTACAGTA
>CM053026.1:63668765-63693903 GCA_028564925.1 Lithobates sylvaticus
GTTCCCACTTAATGACCAGGCCACTTCTTGCGATACGGCACTGCATCACTTGACAATTGCGCAACGTTGTTCGCAACGTTGTACCCGAACAAGATTGACGTTATTTTTTCCCAATGAATAGAGGTTTCTTTCGGTGATATTTGATCACCTCTGCGGTTTTTATTTCATTTTATAAACAAAAAAAGAGCGTCAATTTTGAAAAAAATAACAATAACTTTTACTTTTTGCTATAATAAATCCCAATTAAAAAAAGAAAAAAAAAAACAAATTTCTTCATCAGTTTAGGCCAATATGTATTCTTCTACATATTTTTGGTAAAAAAAAAAAATCGCAATAAGCGTATTACAAAGTTACAGCATCTACAAAATAGGGAATATATTTACGGCATTTTTATTATTTCTTTTTTTTTTACTAGTATTGGCGGTGATCTGCAATTTTTTGCGGGACTGCGACATTTCGGCAGACAGATCAGACACGTTTAACCCTTTTTTGGGACCATTGACATTTACCGTATACAGTGATTAGAGCGAAAAAAATATAAAAAAAATATAAAAATAGCCACTGGTTACTGTATAAATGCCACTGGCAGGGAAGGGGTTAACACTAGGGGCGATCAAGGGGTTAAATGTGTTCCCTGGGAGTGTTTCTAACTGTATGGGGGCTGGGCTGACTGGAGGAGGAGAAAGATCGCTGTTCCTAATCACTAGGAACAGCAGATCTCTCTCTAACTCCCCTGCCAGAACAGGGATCTGCTGTTTACCCCATTCTTGCCCTCGTTCCTGGACATCACGGCCACCGGTCACACGCATTGGGTCCCCCGACTTACACCTGCGGCGATTTGCGGGAACGTGCCGACCTGCCACCGTATAGCGATGGTGGCTGGTCGGCAAGTGGTTAACATGGGGCCCCCAGATCCCGCCCCCCCTAAGTGAATGAGTATCGGGTAGGGTACATAGTACGCCTATCCATTCACCAAAGAAGTGTCAAAAAGTAATAAACACAAGAGACAGTTTTTGACAAATACTTTATTAAAGAATAAAATATATATATATATATATATATATATATATATAGTGTCCCTCAATGTAAATCCTTTATCAATCACGCCACCCACCGACCCCCCAAAAAAAAGAAGAAAAAAAATCCCCCCACCCTCAGACCCTGACAACCATAGCCCAGGGTTGTCGGGAAGAGACTTTTGTCCCCATGGGGTGTGGGGCTTCCCTCCAAATCCATATCAGACCCGAAGAGCTTGGTATGGACTGGGGGGCCCATGCTGTTTTTTTCGTTATTTTTTCAGTAGCCGGGTGCCTGCAATTGCAACCACGAGTCATTTTAAATGTGATTTGACTTCTTCTTCCTTTAGAAATTTCATTTTTGCTGCAGCATGTTTTATGCATGCTACAGATGCACCACTTTACCGGCACATTAAGGGGACCCCCCAGGCACCATAGTTAAAGGATTTTTTCATTTTTATTGTTGCACTTTAAGCATAATTAATGTCATAATTGTCGTAATTAAAATCACTGCTACTGCAAAAAATGATTGTTTAAAAAAAAAAAAAAATGATACATGTCCCCCAGGGCAGTACCCAGAACCCCATACCTTTTTATGGGCAATTACTTGCATATAAGCCTTCAAAATGGGCACTTTTAATTTTTCCTGTTCGGCTCCCATAGACTTCAATGGGGTTCGCTGTTTGGGTTAGAACATTTCCCCTGTTCGGGAGTTCTGCTGTGAACAGGGGGGGGTGTTCTGCCCATCCTTACATGTGACATGCCCAAGCAGGCTGTGGGAGGGGAAGTGGCAGGGCAAGGGACGTCATCCTCATCTAGATGAGGACTGCAGAAGTGGGAGGGGGTACCATAGAAATTGATACTTGTCCCGCCCATCCCCCCCAAAAAAATGTAATTTAGTTGCAGGCTGGGAGGGAGCAAAACTGCAGGACTTCACTTTCTGAGTGACGTTTTGCTTTAAATAGAGCTGATTAGGGTAAACTAAGTGTTAATAAATGCCACAGAAAATAGATATCGATTTTGTCAATATAATGACTTACATTTGGATTCTTGTTGGTCCCTGATAGGATTCTCAATTTTGCCCTCTTCTGTCTGAATACAATGTTCATTGTCAGTCAGGATTCAGTCAGTGGCTCAGCCACCTGTTATACTATCCCCTGGCAGCCCATCTGAAAAAGCCCTAAGCTGTATTTGCTTACCCAACTATGTGCAAAAGAAGAAAAAAAATGCGATTTGCATTGTGCTTTCACATAGAAACTCTACATTTCCTTTAAAACAACAAAAAAGTCATATCATTTTAAGTTTGCATATAGATTCCTTGTTTTTTTGGTTGTTACTAATAGCTATTCTGCACCTTTTACGCATTTCACCGCCCTCCCCTGTTACCCTAGTGACAATTTGACTGCATTGCATTGTTTATCAAAGGTTGATGACACCATGGTCATAAACAAGTACACCTAGCAAGTCGTAAATCAATATATTCTCAGAAAATGGAGTGATTTGGGGGTATAGGGGGGAGTTTAATGTACATGAAAACTGATACAATTCCCTATCTGTAAACTATTCAGCTTTTCACATAACCGCACCCCAAACGGCCCAAGGTCCCTATTAAATATATCATGAGAAGTCAGTAAGCGCCTATCTCAGCATTGAATTGGCACAGTCTCTGCAGAGTGTTCTCACTTGTGGAATGCCGAGAGTTGGGCAAATACCTTAATATATGGAGACCGCGAGATATGAAGCCAATCCCGGATCTTGATTCAATTTATCTCGAGCTGTATCATTTTTCCAAGATTTGTTGAACTGTTGCATGGGGAGAGATCATTAAAATACCCGAAGCGCAGATGTTCATTCATTTGTGTTTTTTTATTTTACTTTACTCCGTCCAGGTTAAAAGCAGTTTATTTCGACACGTATAAAGGTTTTATTTTTATCTATCTTTTACAATACTCCTACAGTACAAAGGTTTAAGATGGGTTCAGCTCGATCTCAGCACGGTGCCATCCTAATAAAATACCTGTGATTCCGATACAACGCAGACATTTAGGTTCATAAAAGAGAACTGAGGCTTATATGTCAAAATGTGGCGAATGGAGATCATTCTCTTCTACATGAAAAATGATGGGGTTATCAAAATAAAAGATGAAAAGGGTGAAAGTTTGCTATTGAAAATTGTGCTCTATGTCTATGGCTCTTATAGGATCAGGGAAAGAGACATGTGAATGAAGAGGTAAGTTACAGCAATAAGCCAGGACTAAAAAAAATGAAGCTCCAGATAGATGTAGAAGAACAACATTTTTTTTCCATTTAAATTACTGAATATGACCAAAGGTTTGTGGGCACCTGACCGTTACAACTAATATATATGGAGAACCCTCCAAATTATTGAGTTTAAGTGTTTCCAATGAAGGATAGTGTTAATTCTACACCAACTACATTTTAGACCAGCCTTTCTCAACCAGGATTCCGTGGAACCCTATAGTTCCTCCATAGGTTGCAATGGGTTCCTTGAGCTATGAACAATCCTTGCCTCTTAGATAAGTAACTACTGTCAGCATTGATCTTTTTAACTATCTTTAAGGGGGGATTCTTTCCAATGACCACAAATGTAATGGACATCCTTCCAAGTGCTTAGCTCCCAACTGTCCCTGATTTTGAGGGACTGTCCCTGATTTGGAGCAATGTCCCTCTCTCTCTCATTCCTCCTCATTTGTCCCTCTTTTTGGTCTGATCTATACAGTTGCATATAAAACACAATTTTTGTCTATCAAAAAGTGTTTTCCAGCACTAAACCTTTCATCTGATTGCTAAATTGCTGCATTTGTAAGTTCCAAAAACCAGTATAAATGAATAAAAGCACTTTTAACCAATCTTGTTTTTTTGTACAATTCTCCTTTAAGGGGTGTGGCCGTGGGGTGTGTCCTATGCCTGCATACTTTTGCTGATAGGTGTCCCTCATTCCCATCTCATAAAATTGGGAGGTATGCAAGTGACCATACCACTAACGTACCGTAGTGTATTAGCAGGGGTTCCCTGAGACTGGAAAGTTATTTTAAGGGTTCCTACATTTTAAAAAGATCAAGAAAGACTGTTTTTGATAGTGGTGCACCTCCAAAAGTTGTTACAGCAGTTGACAAAGACATGGTTTCATGAGACGGGAATGGAACAACTCAAGTGACATGCAGGTAGGTTAATTGGCTTCTGTCCAAAAAAAAAATTGTCCCTAGTATATGAGTGGGGACCTTGGATTGTGGGCTCCTTGAGGGTAGGGACCGATGTGAGTGTGCAATGTACAGGGATAGGGACAGTTGTAGAAACTCACTCAGGTTGAACTGGATGGACTGGTGTCTTTATTCAACCTTACTAACTATGAAGTGGTCCGACTGCTAGAAGTGAAGGGTATGTTTATCACCTGACCCTGTGTGCATATTGTGGACCAAGAGAGGATCCAGGACACCATAAAAGCTAAATCTAGGTTTCAACTTGGCCAGTAGCTGAAAGAGTCCAAAAAGTTCTCACACAGAAGCCTGTGAGCAAGGTGGAGAGGGGTGTGGTGGGCAATAAACAAACAGGGGTTGATTTACTAAAGGCCAAAAGGCTGTGGACTTTGCAAAGTGTAGTTGCACTCTGCAAGGGCAGTTGCTCCAGAGCTTAGTAAATGAGCAGAAGCTCTGCTGACTTCCATCATCCAATCATGTGCATTTTCCTTACACGTGATTAAGTACTCTTTACAAAGCGAAGCTTTTCCTTATTTACTAAGCTCTAGGGCAACTGCATTTGCAAAGTGCACAGTCTATTTGCCTTTAGTAAATCAACCCCACAGAGTCCAAGATAGGCAAGAGCAATATATTGTAGAAAGGTTCAACACAGTACAACTAGGACCAGCATGTAGGCATGACCGCCTGCAGCCACTTATGAACTGTAACAGTGCTCTGTAGACTTAAAAAGATGCCGATAGCATCTGCAACGAGGAGTGGAATGCAGCCTGGCCCATCCACACCCAAAGGGGAGGCTTCCTGAAGTGAGGTAGACGTAATCCCTGCATTGTCCCTCCTCCCCCGAAACCTTTTCCTGTCTCTAAGCACTGTCCTGACACTAGAAACTTGCATAAAGTGCACCAAACCCGGAAGCTGGAGTCTTAAATAGACTCTGCCTGACCCAAGATGGCCGATGAAGTCATGTGGGTTGCCAGTGCCAAATCGGACAGCTGTCTCCCTGTGACTGCAGGAAATCATGGAGCAACCAAGTTCCTCACAACTTCCTTCCCCTTCTCCGTTGCCTCTTCGCTGGTGCGCCACCTACAGTGGGAAATACAGACTGCACCTGCCTACAGGCTTTTTATGGATTTGTACATAACTGCTCAGAATTACAGATACACGCATGGCAATGTAAACCAGACAAAGGTTCTAACCCTACCACACTTTATCCAAAACAAAAGAGTTTTGGCTAGAGTTAAACTTTAACCTTCTCCCACACATATGGTAGCACAGCTGTGAGCTTTTACACCAGGCTGCCACATATACGGTATGTGTACATAGGGCCATCTTAATAGCATCATGGGCCCCTGGGCAAAGTAATGCACTGGGGCCCCTACCAGCTTGCCCCAATATACACACCTACTTTCAAGAAATAAGTATAAATAATTGATAGAATTAAACATATACTAATTAGTACTTTCAATAAAATCGATTTTACAAAAGGAAAACATTCCATAAATCAAAGACTAGTCAACATAAAGGGGACAGTACAGGGGGAATTCAGAAGGGCAGAGTACAGGGGGGGGGTCAGGAGGGCACAATACTGGGATCAGGGGGGCACAGTTCCCGAAACACGAACATATCGGGACAGTTTAGTAAAAAGCATGACTGTCCCAGCAAATCCGGGACAGTTGGCAATTATGCAATGCAAGATTATTGTGGGGGCCCCATGTACCTGGGGCCCCTGGGCAGTGCCCAGGAGTGCCCTTGCATTAAGATGGCCCTGTGCGTACAGGTAATGTCCCTGTTATATTCTTGGATCACGCTCACTTGGCGCCCCCACTACTGTGACTATGCTGTTGCCAACAACTTCTGGTCACTGTTTACAATAGGGAGTCAATAATTGGGAGCCAATTATGATATCACTGTAGAAGCCAATCGGTGATCCCATGACCGGGGAGCCCATGTAACACCTAACAGCATTAAGATTTAAAGGAGGCCGGCTCCTGCTGTCTGGAAAGGGTTAATAATCCGAATTGTATCGTGCATAGTGATACATATTTTTTTTGGTGATCTCAGTACTTGATCTTACAATTTTAACATTAACACCAGCTGGGTGATTAGGCTCTCAACACGTATTCGATGATTTAAATGATCTTCAGCTGAACATGTTTAATTACGGAGAAAATTCTCCAAGATCCGACCATGAATGTGATACACTTGGCTGAATATCCTTTGTGTTAACAATAAAGTATAAAATTTTATTTAGCACATGAATGTAATTAGAGGTGTGTATAAATGTGTGTGGCAAAATGTTCTAGATAAAATACATTTAATGACTTTATGGACAATAAAATGTTTAATTACCCATATTACAATAATACTGGTGATAATATGTGTCAGATGCTGTCAAATTAAAATGTGGAATAAAAAAAAGCCAAATACGGATACAAAATAAATTGGTGAAAAAAAAAAAAAAGAAAAAGTGGAAATATATTTTAAGTATTGCTGTTGTGGATTATAGAGAACTACAATCAAACTTTTAATCCTTTCACTGCCAGAGTCATACTTTTTTAAAATAATATTCTTTTAATTACTTTTATTTCATTTTTAGTTTTCATTTATTTCCCCTTTTCCAGCTTTTCAATTCCTAAAACACCCCAAACATGACATATTTTCTGAGCACAGAGGCTTTATTAAATAAAATGATGGTAACTGCAATTTTTATTATGTGTCACAATGTTAGCACGACTGTTTATCAAATCTATATTTTCAGTAAAAAAAAAATACACTGAAATACATTTTAATACATTTTAATCCTTGATTATTGTTTTTTGGAAAATAAGATGAGATTGTGTAGAGTAAAAAGATAGCAAACGCATATCGCATACAGGCGTAGATGTGATCGGCCGAAATATTGTACTGCCACCGACGTAATATTTATAACAGTGTCAGAAAAAAGGTAACAAAAAATGATAAAGTGGTTTAAAGTCTCTGTCAATTTTTATTGCTTTTATCACCTTCAGTTACTGTTCTGGTTATGCAACAAGACACGTTTTCTAAAAGAGAACATAAACACAATAGAAGTGATGTTGTGTTCTCTTTGAATACCCAATTACATGCAAAGAAAAAAAAAAAAAAGGAAAAACATTGTTTTATTATTATTTTTTATTTTTTGCATATAGTTTGATAAGAGTTGCTACAGTTTCATCATATTCACTTGCCACAGTGAACAACTACTGTTCTAGTACATCAACCCTTAGTATATACATACACTATGTTGTCAAAAGTATTGGGATGCCTGTCTTCACACGCACATGAACTTTAATGGCATCCCAGTCTTAATTCGTAGGGTTCAATATTAAAGTGATTGTAAAGCTTAGTTTATTTTTCTTTTCAACCACTTCAGACCCGGACCAATTGGCAGCCAAAGGACCAGGCCCCTTTTTGCGATTCGGCACTGCGTCGCTTTAACTGACAATTGCGCGGTCGTGCGACGTGGCTCCAAAACAAAATTGGCGTCCTTTTTTTTCCCACAAGTAGAGCTTTCTTTTAGTGGTATTTGATCGCCCCTGCGGTTTTTATTTTTTGCGCTATAAACAAAAATAGAGTGACAATTTTGAAAAAAATGCAATATTTTTTGCTTTTTGCTATAATAAATATCCCCAAAAAATATATAAAAAAACATTTTTTTTCCTCAGTTTAGGCCAATACGTATTCTTCTACATATTTTTGGTAAAAAAAAACGCAATTAGCGATTATTGATTGGTTTGCGCAAAAGTTATAGCGTTTACAAAATAGGGGATAGTTTTTTTAGCATTTTTATTAATATTTTTTTTTTTACTAGTAATGGCGGCGATCAGCGATTTTTATTGTGACTGCGACATTATGGCGGACACATCGGACATTTTTGACACATTTTTGGGACCATTGTCATTTATACAGCAATCAATGCTATTTAAATGCATTGATTCCTGTATAAATGACAGTTGTAGTGAAAGAGTTAACCACTAGGGGGAGGGGAGGGGTTATGGGCTCTGACGTGTGTGTGTTTTTTTTACATTAGGGGCGGGGCTGACGTCTGATGTCATTGATCGGATTTCCCGATGACCGGGAACAGCCAATCAATGACAGGCAGAGTAGGAAGCGCGGGGAGAGGTTTGTTTACACAGACCTCTCCCCGTTCTTCAGCTCCGTGACCCGATCGCGGGACACCAGCGGCGATCGGGTCCGCTGGTCCCGCGGCCGGGGTCACGGAGCTCCCGACCGGGTCGCGAGCGCGCCGCTGGCGGCGCGCGCGTGACCCACGGGCAGGCATTTAAAGGGCCACGTACAGGTACGTGGTTTTGCCTGCCCGTGCCATTCTGCTGACGTATATATGCAGTGGGCGGTCGGGAAGCGGTTAAATAACAAACATGTCATATTTACCTCCACTGTGCAGTTCGTTTTGCGAGTGGCCACGATCCTCGACTTCTGGGGTCCCCCGGCGGTGCTATCAGCTCCTCCCTGCATCGTATAACCCCCTAGGAGAAGCGCTCACCCTGGGGGGTTACCTTGCGGGAGCGCTCCCGAGTCCAGCATTTGCGTCCATAGATGCAGAATGTAGGACTCGGCCCCGCCCCCCTGGCACCTGCGTTATTGGATTTGATTGACAGCAGTGGGAGCCAATGGCTGCGCTGCTATCAATCTATCCAATTAAGAGCCGAGAACCCCAGGCAAAGAGGTACAACACGTCTCCGCCGAGGGATCGAAGGGGGTTAGGTGAGTAAAAGGGGGGGCGATCACTGTCAGAAGTTTTTTCACCTTAATTCACCTCTGGTAAATTCCTGCATTTGCATCACTCGTGTGTCCTGCACAAGAGCTGGGACAAGGAACATCACCTAACAAGTAAGGGCTGTTCTACAAGTGAGGGGGGGTTGTGTGTGTGTGTGTGTCTGTACATGTGTATGTGTGTGTCTGTGTACATGTGTGTGTGTGTACATGTGTGTGTCTGTGTACATGCGTGTGTGTGTACATGTGTGTGTGTCTGTGTACATGTGTGTGGGTGTCTGTGTACATGTGTGTGTGCCTGTGTAAGTGTGTGTGTGCCTGCGTACATGTGTGTGTATGCCTGTGTACAGGTGTGTGTGTTTCTGTGTACATGTGTGTGTCATATATACACATGTGAGGGGGGATGACATAGCTCCCAACTGTCCCTGATTTGGAGGGACTGTCCCTGTTTTGGAGTAATGTCCCTCTGTCCCTCTTTCCTCCTCATTTGACCCTTATTTTGGTCTGATCTATATAGTTGTATATAAAATGCACTTTTTATTTTTCAAAAAGTGTTTCCTGGTGCTAAACCTTTCATCCTATTTCTAAATTGCTGAATTTGTACATTTTAAAAGCCAATATAAAGAAATAGTAGTGGTAAAAAAAAAAGTCCTTGTGGATTTGATTAACCTTTTTTTTTTGGTTTATTCTCCTTTAAGGGTGTGTGGCAGGGGGCGTGTCCCATGCTACATACATTTGTTAGTAGGTGTCCCTCATTCTCATCTCAAAATGTTGGGAGGTATGGGGATGAGACCGTACAGGTGTGAGGGGGCTGCGAGCGTACAGGTGTGAGGGGGCTGCGAGCGTACAGGTGTGAGGGAGGCTGAGAGCGTACAGGTGTGAAGGGGGCTGCGAGCGTACAGGTGTGAGGGGCTGCGAGCGTACTGGTGTGAAGGGGGATGCGAGTGTACAGGTGTGAGGGGGGCTGAGAGCCTACAGGTGTGATGGGGCTGACAGGGTACAGGTGTGAGGGGGCTGCGAGCGTACAGGTCTGAGGGGGGCTGAGAGGGTACAGGTGTGAGGGGGGCTGCGAGCGTACAGGTGTGAGGGGGGCTGAGAGCGTACAGGTGTGAGGGGGGCTGAGAGCGTACAGGTGTGAGGGGGGCTGAGAGCGTACAGGTGTGAGGGGGCTGCGAGCGTACAGGTGTGAGGGGGGCTGAGAGCGTACAGGTGTGAGGGGCTGCGAGCGTACAGGTGTGAGGGGGCTGCGAGCATACAGGTGTGAGGGGGGCTGAGAGCGTACAGGTGTGAGGGGGGCTGAGAGCGTACAGGTGTGAGGGGGGCTGAGAGCGTACAGGTGTGAGGGGGGCTGAGAGAGTACAGGTGTGAGGGGGGCTGAGAGCGTACAGGTGTGAGGGGGGCTGAGAGCGTACAGGTGTGAGGGGGGCTGCGAGCGTACAGGTGTGAGGGGGGCTGAGAGCATACAGGTGTGATGGGGCTGAGAGGGTACAGGTGTGAGGGGGGCTGAGAGCATACAGGTGTGAGGGGGGCTGAGAGCGTACAGGTGTGATGGGGCTGAGAGGGTACAGGTGTGAGGGGGGCTGAGAGAGTACAGCTCTCTCAGGGATTTTTTTTATACCAAAGACATGTAGCAGAATACATTTTGCCCTACATTTATGAAGACATGTTTTACATTTTTCGAATTTGATATGTTTTATAGCAGAAAGTAGAAAATATTGTACTTTAATTCTTAGGAGTAGGTGCGTAAATTGGGCAGGCTTGTAGGGGCCCCATAGCATTACTTTGCCCAGGGGCCCATGATGCTATTAAGATGGCCCTGCCTTGTGGACAACCTTCTCAGAAGAGTTGAAGCTGTTATAGCTGCAAAGGGTGGGCCAACTCAATATTGAACCCTACGGACTATGACTGGGATGCCATTAAAGTTCATGTGTGTGTAAAGGTAGGCGTCACAATTTTGACACTAGTGAACAACACAACTCCCAGGGCTCTCTCTATTCTGTAAGAAACCTAAGTAATTCCTGCTCCTGTCCATTAGCTTACAGAGCAGGTACTATATTATTAGCTTGATTTCAACTTTCAGCAGGTCTGCACCAATTCAACTTAAAAAAAGGTAGCTATCTGATTCCGTGAAGCCACATGTACAGTAAATGAATACAATTTTGTTTTTAGTACACAAACCATTCCATCCTGTTCTTGCTATCAGTCTAATAGTAGGAGATACATTATTTCCCAAATTATTTCCCATCGGGATATTTCTTATTTCTAGCTACAGCAGAAAAACAAGTGGGATTTTACAGATGTCATAATAAAGTAAGATAGGAGACATAAAATAAATACAACACACAATAATTGCGAGAATACATAAAAGGCATTTTTAGGACACAATTATTATTAATTACTCGGGATTAACCACAAGAGATGATAAAATAAACAATATAAAAGACAAGGTTTATGTATCACCTCCTTTCTTTTATGATACTGTCCAAAGGGGAGGAAGTGCCAGTCACAGTTACAAATTTAAATGAAACAATGCCAAAACTCGCCTTATTCTACAGCCAAGGTGTTGACTTGTATAGAGATACAGAGTGAGGAAATGAAGAAGGTATGCCAATTCTAAAACTGAATTGAGCCAAGAAGGGCCGCATAGAATGCGGGGACCCAGTTGCTATCACATGTGAGACTCATAGCCAAGTCCTTATCATTTAATGTTCTCAGATGGGAAAACATGACAGCTTTGTTAAACAATTAGGGGCACTTTTAGGCCCTGACAGCAGCAAAGGCGTTTGCCTAGGGCTCCAGCCAAGTGACCTGAGACTTTCTACATGGGCTAAGAGTGATTACTGCTCTTGTCTAGTGGAGTACTGCATAGGGTAGCTACAAAGGGATGTTTTGTATCTTGTGGTACAGCCAGGCCAAACAACGAGCAGATAGACTGACTCACTACCTACAAGTGAGAAATGATGTAGTATTATAGGAGAGGATAAGACTCTGATAGTGGGAAAAAAAGAGGGAAGGAGGAAAGTAGACATGTGCAATTCGTTTAGTTTTTTTTTCATTAAAATTCGTTATATTCGTTCATTCGTTATCGTACGAATGAACAAACGATTCGCTAAAAATTTTAACAAATAACGAATGTTCGAATCGAACGAAACTACGAAAGAAGAAAATCCGAAAAACGAAAACAGGAACAACAAAAATCAAAATGAACGAAAAAATTTGTACATTCGTAACTTTTTTTTTTTTGTTGAATTGGTAATTTTTTCCGTGTTTCTTACAATGGCGCTGCTTAACGTGCTTCGAATGGATTGAACGAAAAAATTCGTACATTCGTAACTTTATTTTTTTTTTGCGATTCGTAATTTTCCGTGTCTCTTACAATGGCGCTGCTTAACGTGCTTCGAATGGATTGAACGAAAAAATTTGTACATTAGTAACTTTTTTTTTCGATTCGTAATTTTCCGTGTCTCTTAAAATGTAATAATAGCATACACATTACATAAATTATGAATTATGCTCCGATTACGAATCTACGAAAACAATGTTACGAAAGTACGAATAAATCAACCTAACGAAAGTACGAATGTAACTAAATCTACGAAAATACGAATGCGTTCGAATTTCGAATAAACGAAAATTAAACTAACGGAAAAACGAATCAACGAAAAAATAACTCTTACGAAAATACGAATCGTTACGAATACGAACACCGACGACTTACGAAATTACGAATCGTTACGAATCAACGGAAACGAAAGAAACTAAACTAAAATAAACAAATTTTTCTCTTGTGCACATGTCTAGAGGAAAGAGCATTAAAGAAAAGAGAAAAGGAGAGCAGAAACAACCATGAGAGCTTTTTAGGACTTTAGCTACACCCTTGCCTGTAGTCATGTATTTACTGTGGATCATTTCAACATCACTTTAGTGCCGTGAGTATTTTAGAATATTAGCTGCATCCCTCAGGCATGCAATGTTCATTTTATTTCTGGTATTTTTATGTATTATGAATTTTAAATGATCAGTTCAACCCCAGTTGGCCAACATACAGTGTTATGCCCCGTACACACGGTCGGAAATTTCGACCACAAAATCCGTCAGATTTTTTCCGACGGATTTTGTCCGACACTGGTGTTGCATACACATGGTCGGACAAAGTTGTTGGAAAATCCGATCATCCTGAACGTAATGACGTTCGTTGCGTACGACGGGACTACGTAGAGGCTAGTAGCCAATAGCTTTGGTCTTGTAATGTGATCTGAGCATGCGTGGCACTTTGTCCGTCGGAATTCGCTACACACGATCGGAAAAAGTCCGATAGGACTTTGTTGTTGGAAAATTTGAGAGCAGGATCTCAAACTTTTTTCGTCCGATGGAGCCCACACACGGTCGGAATTTCCGACAACATGGTCCGATAGGACATTTTCCGTCAGAAAATCCGACCGTGTGTACGGGGCATTAGAATGGCCCAGTCCAATCTGCCCTGTCATTCTCTGCTGCAGAAAAGTGCTTGATATTTTCTGAACCGACTTTGGGGCCCCGTATCTCGGGATCACTTGATAATAGGAACCCCATCTTTTGATATGTTGTAGTGCCAAGTGGCCCAAAGATACGGGGCCCCAAATTCGGTCAACTGTGTCCATCTGCAGCAATGTTATTTCAGGACCCTTTGGGTCCAGAGACCCCAAATTTGGCTGCAGATAGGGGGGATCTAGGAACCCTTAACTACCAAGTTTGAAGTTTGGGGGACCTATGGCTGTAAATAGGCACAGTGAGGCTGCAAATGGGCATTCTTGATCCTCTTTTCCACTTACAGTAGCTGCGCATTTCTCTCCCTAGGCTTACACTCGAGTCAATAAGTTTTTCCATTTTTTTGTGGTAAAATTAGGTGCCTCGGATTATATTCGGGTCAGCCTATACTCGAGTAAATACGGTACTTAGAATTAGAAATGAGAACATGCACCCAATATCACTTGTATACTCTGCATTGCTCACTCCAGCTATTCTGTCCGTCTTCTGATGAACAAAACTGAATGACTAATCTGAAAAAGGGAAAGTTCTGGGCCTTCTTTTGGCTACGGAGGTCCAACTACCACCTAGAGGGGCCCTACTTTCACCACCACTATCCAACAACCTTCTTATGGACATCATCTTTGTATTTTATAGATGTAATCCCACTGTTTATTTTGCTTTGAGCGCTGCGTGTCAATACAAAATTCCTCTGTATTCATACGGCGAGCCGAAATATGATAGAATTGTCATAAAGTGCAGATTCCTTAGCTGGTTTGAATTTCCTATGAACAAAAAAAAAAAAAACTCAGATGAGGCATAAACTTGTACACTTCATTTCTGTTCTGTAAACCAAGAAGAGGCCAAAGCAGTGAAGTGAGGAATGCGGTTTTATTAGTTGGCTGATAGAGTGTTGCGGGGTCATATTGCTGGCAAGTGGGTGAGATCTGCTGAAGGTCAGTTTGGGTTTCATGTACCACTCCAAACAGCGTTCCAGATGTTCCTTCAGAAAAAGGCACCCGAGATTAGGGTATGGATCTCCAGCAGCCACACAACAATAGGCTAGGGAGGTTTGAATGGATGTGTTTATTTAGACAGCTAAGCCCAGAATCCTTTGCAGCTTTGGCGTGTTTGACATATGATATTCCAACATATTGAAACTGGCTGAGAAATTTCATCTTTCAGAAGAAGAACGTTGGGAGATTATGACTTTTTTTTTTTTTTTACATCGTACCCTGTGAATAAATTATAAGTCAAGGAAAGTTGTAGACATTTTTTTTTTATGTCCTTTGTGTAGGCTGCAAAAAAGGCGGTTGTGTTGAAAACCTAAAGCATGACGAGTGAGACTTTGTATAATACTGTGATCTTAATAAAATACATAGACGATATTTCTGTCGATATATCGTCTATGTTTCTGTCAAAAACATCCCAACAAGATATGTTTACTGGTTGTATGTCTGTGCTATTATAGTTGGTTGAATTGTCCAGAAAACATATTAGGTGTTGAATGAACTACTGAGTGGTATGTTCATGCAAAGGCTTTTAATGCACACCACATTTAAAGGAAAGATCCGCAAAAAAATTATATATTTTTTAAATTGTAATGGCTGCTGCCTGCCTAAAATATTATTTTTTCTGAGCAGACAGTGTTATCTTTGTCTACCATCAGTCTTAGCTGCTTAGACTAAACAGCCTGACTACATTTTGGAAACCATCATAAATCCTCTATATAGTATGTGCCCCGCCTCCTCACATATGCCACATCCAAACCACAAGCTTCCCGTGAAGCTTTAAATTGAAATACATTTCAGGCGCATCAAATCAAAAGGTGAGCAACGTCTAATGCCGCGTACACACGGTCGGGATTTCCGATGGAAACAGTCCGATGGGAGCTTTTCATCAGATTTTCCGACCGTGTGTATGCCCATCAGTCTTTTTCTGTCGGAATTTCCGACGGACTTTGGATTGAGAACCTGTTCTTAATTTTTCCGACGGAAAACCTTTCTATCAGATTTTCCGATCGTGTGTATGCAATTCCGACACGCAAAATTCCGACGCATGCTCGGAAACAATTCGATGCATGCTCGGAAGCATTAAACTTCCCTTTTATAGTGCCATCAAACGTGTTGTATGCCACGGTGTTATTGACCGTCGGAATTTGGTGTGACCGTGTGTAGGCAACACAGCTTGAGCGGAATTCCGTCGGAATTCCGACCGGAAAACCATCAGAGCTTTTTCCGACGAGAATTTCAGACCGTGTGTACCCGGCATTACAGTTTGTTTAATTTAGAAAACAGCCACAGCTTAAGCAGAAACGCCTGTCCCCTGCCAGAATGCTGAAGAGAAGGACCCTTACTCTATTTGGAAGCAGTGTTCTCTACAGAAGTCCAACAAGCTGCCTGCAGAGTAACAGCTTTTCAATCAGAAGTGAGAATACACTTTGCTGATTACAGATCTTTAGGTCTCAGTAAGTGGCTTGCTGGCAGTGGCAGCTGCTCCATATGGGGCACAGGGGCGCCGTCCCGCTATTCATGCATCCACCCCCTAATCTACATGCATGGCGCCAGACGCATGGATTCCAATGTTTCTTTTTGTTTGTTTATTAAGCACATGATTGGAGCCTGAGGCTCTAACTGGCTTCAAAAAAGGGTGGGCTCGGGGTGCAGGGCACTGCACCCGAGCCCACCCACCTGTGTGACAATAGCAAATTAATATTCACTATTGTCTTCCTGCTTCTCCTCCCGCCAATCAGGAAGTAGGGGGCCGAGAGGAGAAGCAATTGTATTGGCTGGTACCAGGGGTGGGGAGGATGTACAGAAACCCAGAAGATGGCTGCTGTCATCTTTGCTTTGCCGCCAAGAGCCCACATGAGTGGGGGGGGGGGTTGGGTGGTCTGTTTCCGGACCCCGGGGGCGTTGGGTTGAGTGGTTTGTTTGCCTTCCCCCTGGCTGGAGCACCAGCCGCCACCAGCCGATCTTTCTCTACAGCATTCTGGAATAGGACAGACTTTATTACTCAGGCTGTGGCTGCTTTCTAAAGAAAATTAAATGCTAAACTTTTTATCTTGATGTACCCAAAATGTAATTAGCTCATTCAAACTAAAAGTTCAGTTGGGCTATAACCACTTCCGGACCACTGCACGCCGATATACATCCTAACTTTGAAGAGGGATATCTTTGTTATTGCAACAGCTAACTTAGAGGCACCTCTTTTCTCTTTTATACTCTGGAGCTTCTGCTGGATTTTGCTTCTAATCCCCTTGTGGAGGCTTCCATTTGTGGATGGTTACACAACCTATCACGTTGCTATAATCTTTTTCTATGGACTATAAACTGAGGGACTTATGGATAAATGGTTGTGGAACGAATCATCTGAGTTTCCATTATTTCTTATGGGGATACTCGCTTTGATATACGAGTGCTTTGGATTACGAGCATGCTTCTGGAACGCATTATGCTCGCAATCCAAGGTTTTACTGTTATGGCTTTTGAAATTTACAAATGCAGCAATTTAGAAATTAGATGAAAGGTTTAGCACTGGGAAACACTTTTTGAAAGAGAAAAAGTGAATTTTATATACAACTATATAGATCAGACCAAAATGAGGGACAAATGAGGAGGAAAGAGGGACAGAGGGACAGAGGGCTCCAAATCAGGGACAGTCCCTCAAAATCAGGGACAGTTGGGAGCTATGCAAATGGTTCCCATTGACTGGCAGTTGCTGACTGGCATAATAAAGTGGAACTGAACTTATTTATGACAGAAGAGATCCTCGCTTCTCCCTGCCTGGCAGCATTAATGTACACTGAGCCACGCGTGTGTGGCTCAGGGTACATTTATGGCACGGATTTGTTCTGTGATGATGTCACTCCCATGCGCATATGCAGGAATGACATCATCGTGCCCGGCCAATCAAGTGGCCCAACCCAAACCCAGAAGACCGGGAGAAGAAGGATACCACATTGGTGGAGAGGGTCATTTTGACAGCTCCTGTGGGCCTATTGTTTTCTAATTGCGGAAGTTTAATTCACCTTTAACAGTCTTCTCAGTTTCAGAAACCAAGACAAAATTACCTTATTTATCGGCGTATAACACGCACCCTTTCCCCCTTAAAATCAGGGGAAAATCGTGGGTGCGTGTTATACGCCGATCCCTGCCGATCTCCCGCTGATTTTTTAAAAAGGGAGCGAGCGGAGCCGAGATACCAAAGCCGCGTGTATTTTCAGCTAGTCTCGGCTCCTCTCGCAGTCCCGCCCACCTCCACTGATTGCGAGAGGAGCCGAGCGCCGACAACATAAAGAAATCCGAGTTCGGCTATTCTCGGCTCCTCTCGCAGTCCCGCCCCTGACTGAGCAGAGCCGAGACTAGCCGAACTCGGATTTCTGTATGTTGTCGGCACTCGGCTCCTCTCGCAATCAGTGGAGCCGAGACTAGCCGAAATTATACGCGACTTTTGGTACGTTATCGGCGCTCGTCCTCTCCACTCGGCGCCAATTTTAAATCAGCAGTGCTGCCTGCAATTAGACGAGAAATGTTGCAAAGGCACTGGGCAAGGCTGCAAAGGCACTGGGCAAGGCTGCACTGGGCAAGGCTGCACTGGGCAAGGCTGCAATGATGGACAAGGCTGCAGATGGACACTGGACAAGGCTGCAATGATGGGCATTTAAATGTAAGTTTTTTTCCTTAAACTTCCCTCCTAAATGTTTTTTACCTTAATATTCCCTCCTAAACTTGGGGTGCGTGTTATACCCGGCGCGTGTTATACGCCGATAGATACGGTAAGTAAAAGAGGTACACAACTCAGACATTATAATTTATAAAGCTTTGATTACAGCAGAATTAATGATTGGGTTTGTATGTGTAAAAGTCAAAGATATTTTGAAAATAGATTTCTACCACATCTAAGCGTTGCACAGCTAGAACTTAAAAGTATCACTTAACTATATAGATGAAGCTGGCCGACAAGCAGAAGAAGGTTTGCAGGTAATTAGAATTAGATTTCAACATTGTTTTGGACCGCGGCCAGAAACCCCACAGAATACTCATACCGATCTCAATGCATCAGAGTGTGAGGTCAGCCCACGGCGTGTCTTCCTGATGGGAGCACGGCGAGCCTATTCATCATCTGATAAAAGACACGTGCGGTGCCCCCATATACTTATTTACTAAGGATTTATTTATTGACTGTCTGCTTCCAGTATAAATGGCATTAGGAAAAACTCAAACTTTCAGTGAGCACCTAGGTTTTTAGTCGTGTTTTTTTTTTTTTGGAATGCAATTCTTGGGAAAAATGTATTTTCTTCTTTGTGTTTTCACCAGAGATGTGCACGATGGAAAAATTTGTTTTATTTTAGATTCATTAACCACTTTAGCCCCGGAAGGATTTACCCCCGGAAGGATTTACCCCCTTCCTGACCAAGCCATTATTTGCAATGCGGGACTGCGTCGCTTTAACTAAGAATTGCGCGGTCGTGCGACAGTGTACCTAAACAAAATTGACGTCCTTTTTTGCCCACAAATAGGGCTTTCTTTTGGTGGTATTTGATCACCTCTGCAATTTTTATTTTTTGCGCTATAAACAAAAGAAGAATGACAATTTTGAAAAAAACACAATATTTTTTTTACTTTTTGCTATAATAAATATCCCAAATTAAAAAAAAAAAATAAACAAATTTCTTCATCAGTTTAGGCCGATATATATTCTTCTACATATTTTTTTTTTTTTTTATCGCAATAAGCATATATTGATTGGTTTTCACAAAAGTTATAGCGTCTACAAAATAGGATTTATTGCATTTTTATTATTTTTTTTACTAGTAATGGCGGCGATCTGCAATTTTTATTGGGACTGCGACATTGCGGCAGACAGATCGGACACTTTTGATAAAATTTTGGGACCATTGACATTTATACAACGATCAGTGCTATAAAAATGCACTGATTACTGTATAAATGTCACCGGCAGGGAAGGGGTTAACACTAGGGGGCGATCAAGGGGTTAACTGTGTTCCCTCACTGTGTGTTCTAACTGTGGGGGGATGGGACTGACTTGGGGAGGAGACCGATCGTTGTTCCTATATACTAGGAACACACGATCTGTCTCCTCTCCCCTGACAGGATGTGGATTTGTGTATTAACACAAATTCCCATCCTTGCTCAGTAAGGAGAGATCGTGGGTGCCCGGCGGAGATTTACCTTTGTGCGCTGGGAGGGGACCACCGATGGATTGGTCTGTATTGCATGGGATGACTAATTGCACCCAACCACTCCAAGATATTTTTGCAGATAGGTGTCCTCTCCTGGGAATTACCTTCAAACAGTGGACACATCCACTCGCAAAATCTTCTTTTTAGGGCTTTCTTGCCCATTTTTATTAAAAGAATGTTACCCTTTCAGGGGCATCTCAGCATCTTTTTCATAAGAAAAACAAATACTTTGCCAGCCTTATGGCTGTTCCTGCAACTTCTTTCCTCTGATCTCAGGCTTCAGACCTTTGGCTGTTCCTTGTCCAGACAGTACTCAAACACAAATCTGTGCACACATGCATCATCTCTGGCAGCATTCAACTACACTGACTCCCATCCTGACTCCTTGGTGTAGTCCTCCTGACTCCTGGGGAGGAAACCTCTTCTATCTTTGAGGCAGAGCCCTGAGCTCTAGTCAGTTCCCATACAAAAATGGGACAATCAGTGTGCTGGTTACTGACACAATGTGTACCCAGACGGGAAGCTGCATCCCGCCCTATAGAAAGCCTCCAGGCTTCAGAACCCTGACCAGGAGTTACCCACCCTGGAGGAGACTGAAAATCCAATTTCCTTCATATAAAACATGCATCCCAGAGCCCCTCAATGTAAATGTAAAAAATTTACCTGTAAATGGACTGCAGGCAGATACAGCTGGCATCTTTATGAGTCTGGAAGATTTTTTTAGTTCCACTTTAAAACCCTTGGCGTCCTTTTATACAAACAGTGACTGAATCTTGCATGATTGTATTGTGGCACTTTATCAACTTCCTTACTCTCTTATTGGCCGCTAAATACGTCCCCCGCCCCCCTCTGACGTCATGGGGAAAGCCATAGGGAAGTCCCCATGACATCCCTGTGCGCCAGAGGGGGGCGGGGTCACCAGGTGGCCCCGCCCTCCGTTATAAAAGAACTGTCAGACGGAGCGAAGCCTCACACAGCGGGAGCCTCCCATTGAGCGGAGCGGCCGGACACAGAAGAAGAGACGCAGACGCCGTGGAAGAAGATGCCGGACGAGAAGGCCAGAGCAAGAAGAAGCGGATCGGAGGAAGAAGAAGATGGAAGAAGATGGAAGAAGAAGATGGAAGAAGAAGATGAAGAAACCGAAGGATGAAGAAAGGAAGAAGGAAGACCAGAAGAAAGAAGATGAAAGAAGAATTTAATAAAGGAATTGTCAAAGACCGTCTCCTGTCATTTTTAACATTTTTGTCACTTTTTTGGTGAAATGGTAGGGGTACTTTTGTACCCCCTTACCATTTCACACAGGGGGGGAGGCCGGGATCTGGGGGTCCCCTTATTAAAGGGGGCTTCCAGATTCCGTTAAGCCCCCCGCCCGCAGACCCCCACAACCAATGGCCAGGGTTGTGGGAACGAGGCCCTTGTCCCCATCAACATGGGGACATGGTGCTTTGAGGGGTCACAGACCCCCAAAGCACCCTCCCAATGTTGAGGGCATGTGGCCTGGTACGGGTCAGGAGGGAGGGGGGCCGCTCTCGCCCCCCCTCTTTTCCTGCGGCCTGCCAGGTTGCGTGCTCGGATAAGGGTCTGGTATGGATTTTGAGGGGGATCCCACGCCATTTTTTTTTTTATTTGACGCAGGGTTCCCCTTAATATCCATAGCAGACCTGAAGGGCCTGGTAATTGAATTTGGGGGAACCCCCACGCTTTTTTTTTTTATTTTTTTTTTTTTATCAATGACTTTCAATGAATGACTGTTCTCTGTATTACGGGACCCGGCAATTTATTATAGCCGCGAGTGATTTTAAATAGCTTTTTTTCCTGCAAAAATGACACTTTGTGCAGGGACAGTTCTAAGCACAGGAAACATGCGCCCCTTCACAGGCCACCTATAGACACCCCCCAGGTACGAAATTTAAAGGAATATTACACTTTTATTGTTTCACTTTAAGCATTATTAAAATCACTGCTCCTGAAAAAACTGTAGTTTTTAAAACTTTTTTTTGCATTGGTACATGTCCCCTGGGGCAGGACCCAGGTCCCCAAACACTTTTTAGGACAATAACTTGCATATAGGCTTTTAAAATTAGCACTTGAGATTTCTCCCATAGACTTTTACACCCAGCTTTTCGAATTTGCCACGAACACCCCAAATTGTTCGCTGTTCGCTGAACAGGCGAACAGGCAATGTTCGAGTCGAACATGAGTTCGACTCGAACTGAAAGCTCATCCCTAATGTTTAGTAGCTCAGTTCTCCTGTAGAAGCAACTGTATTGGAGCCATACAACAGCTCTGACATGTAAGAGACGTATTTCATGTGTCTCCATCTGCAACACCCCTTTGCATTAAAGTCTAGTTTGAAAGTCCAGACGCTCACATGCGAAGGGCTGAATGAGTTTCAAAAGCTGGCTTAGATCCAGAGTTGCCACATGCCTTGTCATCTTTAATAATCACTATTTACAGGTCTTGCAATGTATATTTTTCATATCAAAAAGAGATATAGATCCTTTTGCTTTTCGTCTGTAATAATTTGTTCCATATTTACTGCCACAAACTGTATACATTGAACACAGAAGATAAATTCTGATCATATGCAACAGATGTCTACTATAGTTATACTCTACGTAGCATTGGGCACTGGCTGGCAAGAGTGCAGAGTTTGTATATGTATCACATAGATTTCTCATGTACACATGGTAAAGGACTCCAGGGTTTATGGCAGAATTGGAGAAAGCATACCTTTTGTTTGCTCTGAATCTTAATAAGTTATGGTCTGGGTCCTGGAGCCCAGAGATTTTGTAGAGCTTTGGGGGTGAATAAGCTTCCATTCCCAGATTGACATCTTATGCCCCGTACACACGGTCGGAAATTCCGACCACAAAATCTGTATTTTGTCCGGAATTTTTCCGACGGATTTTGTCCGACACTGGTGTTGCATACACACGGTCGGACAAAGTTGTCGGAAAATCTGATCATTCTGAACGTGGTGACGTTCGTTGCGTACGACGGAACTACGTAGAGGCTAGTAGCCAATAGCTTTGGTCTCGTGATTTGATCTGAGCATGCGTGGCACTTTGTCCGTCAGAATTCTCTACACACGAGCGGAAAAAGTCAGATCGGATTTTGTTGTCGGAAAATTTGAGAGCAGGATCTCAAATTTTTTCCGGCGGAAATTCAGACGGAAAAAGCCCACACACGGCCGGATTTTCCGACAACATGGTCCGATCGGTCATTTTCCGTCAAGATTTCCAACCGTGTGTACGGGGCATAACACTGTAGTCAGACTTAATTATTAGTTTTAGCTCTCTGCATACATTTATATATGTAGGCTTCCTCTTGCTCTCTCTGTTGTTGGGCTAAAAGGCTGAGAACACTGCAGCTCAAATCAGCTCAAAGAAGTGGCTCCTTCAAGTTTTTTAGCTTTTTTGAGCTCTCATTTTTTTCCTCTTTTTCCAGAGTTTACAAGCATATTATATGCTCTTACAGGCAGAAGAAGAACCCCACCAAACTTGCGTTTTTGAGAGGTGATTTCAAGCAGAAAAAAAAACACCTAAGTGCCCAAAAATGTGCGAAAACTTGCAAAAAAGCACAAAAGTGCATGAAAAAGCTAAAGAAGCTCAAAAGCACACAAAAAAAAGAGGGGTGGGTTTGTGAAAAAAAAACGCCTATGCTCAAAAAAGTTTAAAGAAGCTCAAAGGACCTCAAAGAAGCTCAACAAAAACATGCCAAAGAGCCCAAAAAAATTAAAAAATAAAAGCTCAAACGCCTGCAAAAGCATATTTTTTTGGAGCTGCAGTGTGCGTAAGCCCTAACCGAACACTAAAAAAAGGCACACACCTATTCCCCATGACTAAGCTCTGTGTGTGGAGTGAAACACGTTGGGGTATGGCCTGGTTGGAGTCTGGGCTGAGGCTGTCATACACCTTCTTATGGGGTTTTGCAGAGATGTATGACGTCCAGGACTTTTCCCTTTTCCATTAGATGTCTAGAGCTGGGACGAGCTCAGTCCTTGTCTGCTCTGCAAGCGGTTGCTACATAAGAGAACCCAGTGGAGCCCTGAGTGGCCCCTGTCAATTTAGTTTGGTTCCAGTATGCAGTTGCCATACCTAACTGGTCCTCATGGAAGCTGGAAATCACTGCTACAACAGTGGTCACCACTAGTTTCCGGGTCCCGCACCAAACGGAAATACTTTGCATTTTGTCAATAATTGCGAAGCGTTCCGTGCTTGGACAAGGTGGCGATTGTGATGTCTCCATCCTGCGTTTTTTAATAAAAGAACGCTTTTCATTCATTGAGAAAATGCAGAGTGTTTTCTGAATGGTGCCCCTGCCAAGCAAGCAACCTTCTCCTTGGCAATGCTTCAGGACAGGCACTCAGTACAGGACCCAGAAGCTACTGGAGTAACGGTGCCTACAAAAGTGATTTTCAGCTTCCATGGAATCCCACAGGTATGGCACTTACATACTTACATTGGTTCAAGCTGGACCAATGTACAGTATCTCACAAAAGTGAGTACACCCCTTAAATTTTTGTATATATTTTATTTTATCTTTTCATGTGACAACACTATAGAAATTACACTTTACTACAATGTAAAGTCGTGAGTGTACAGCTTGTATAACAGTGTCAATTTGCTGTCCCCTCAAAATAACTCAACACACAGCCATTAATGTCTAAACTGCTGGCAACAAAAGGGAGTACACCCCTAAGTGAAAATGTCCAAATTGGGCCCAATTAGCCATTTTCCCTCCCCGGTGTCATTTGACTCATTAGTGTTACAAATCGTCAGGTGTGAATGGGGAGCAGGTGTGTTAAATTTGGTGTTATCGCTCTCACTCTCTCATACTGATCACTGGAAGTTCAACATGGCACCTTAAGGCAAAGAACTCTCTGAGGATCTGAAAAAAAGAATTGTTGCTCTACATAAAGATGGCCTAGGCCAGGGGTGGCCAACCAGTGGCCCGGGGGCCACATGTGGCCCGCAGAGCCCTCTGATTTGGCCCGCGACCTCCTGCTCTGGAATGGTGGGTTAGCAAGCCCAGATCGCAGGTTGCAGACCCATCATACCACAGCATCAGTGTTGTGAATAAAGCTGGTGGTAGAGGAAGAAAGCGGCTGCAGAGCAGAGCCCCATAAGCCTATGCTTCCTGTACAGCGCTGGCTTTTGTCACAGGCAGAGTCTATGGCAAAGTTCAGTTAACCCGCAGGATAGACACAGGTGCACTATGCTGCACCCACGGTGTGGGTAAACCGCAGCACATCAGTGTGAAGGCAGTTTAGGCCCTTTTCACACAAACGGCCCTACCCAATCGGACCGACCCTCAATTAACCTCTACAGAGTGGCAGATGTAAACAGACTTTTGTCCGTTTACTCCCAACTGCCTTCAATCCGATCCTCTAAAAAAAAAATAGAAGGAAATTCGTCCCCTTCCATCTGGGTGGATCAGAT
>CM053026.1:63694395-63715916 GCA_028564925.1 Lithobates sylvaticus
GTTTGGTGCGGGACCCGGAAACTAGTGGTGACCACTGTTGTAGCAGTGATTTCCAACTTCCATGAGGACCAGTTAGGTATGGCAACTGCATACTGGAACCAAACTAAATTGACAGGGGCCACTCAGGGCTCCACTGTGTTCTCTTATGTAGCAACCGCTTGCAGAGCAGACAAGGACTGAGCTCGTCCCAGCTCTAGACATCTAATGGAAAAGGGAAAAGTCCTGGACGTCATAGATCTCTGCAAAACCCCATAAGAAGGTGTATGACAGCCTCAGCCCAGACTCCAACCAAGCCATACCCCAACGCGTTTCACTCCACACACAGAGCTTCTGTTAGGGCTTACGCACACTGCAGCTCCAAAAAAATATTCTTTTGCAGGCGTTTGAGCTTTTATTTTTTAATTTTTGTTGGGCTCTTTGGCACGTTTTTGTTGAGCTTCTTTGAGGTCCTTTGAGCTTCTTTAAACTTTTTTGAGCATAGGTGTTTTTTTTTTCACAAACCCACCCCTCAGCTAATTTTCCTAATTTTTTTTTGTGTGCTTTCAAGCTTCTTTAGCTTTTTCATGCACTTTTGTGCTTTTTTGCAAATTTTCGCACATTTTTGGGCACTTTTTTGTGTTTTTTTTTCTGCTTGAAATCACCTCTCAAAAACGCGAGTTTGGTGGGGTTCTTCTTCTGCCTGTAAGAGCATATAATATGCTTGTAAACTCTGGAAAAAGAGAAAAAAAATGAGAGCTCAAAAAAGCTAAAAAACTTGAAGGAGCCACTTCTTTGAGCTCATTTGAGCTGCAGTGTTCTCAGCCTTTTAGCCCAACAGCAGAGAGAGCAAGAGGAAGCCTACATATATAAATGTATGCAGAGAGCTAAAATTAATAATTAAGTCTGACTACAGTGTACACACGGTTGGAAATTCCGACGGAAGATGTCCGATCGGACCATGTTGTCGGAAAATCTGGCCGTGTGTGGGCTCCATCTGACTTTTTCCGTCGGAAATTTTGAGATCCTGCTCTCAAATTTTCCGACAACAAAATCCGATCGGACTTTTTCTGATCGAGTGTAGAGAATTCCGACGGACAAAGTGCCACGCATGCTCAGATCAAATTACGAGACCAAAGCTATTGGCTACTAGCCTCTACGTAGTTCCGTCATACGCAACGATGTCACCACGTTCAGAATGATCAGATTTTCCGACAACTTTGTCCGACCGTGTGTACGCAACACCAGTGTCAGACAAAATCTGTCGGAAACATTCCGGAAAAAATACGGATTTTGTGGTTGGAATTTCCGACCGTGTGTACGGGGCATAAGATGTCAATCTGGGAATGGAAGCTTATTCACCCCCAAAGCTCTACAAAATCTCTGGGCTCCAGGACCCAGGCCAGAACTTATTAAGATTCAGAGCAAACAAAAGGTATGCTTTCTCCAATTCAGCCATAAACCCTGGAGTCCTTTACCATGTGTACATGAGAAATCTACGTGATACATATACAAACTCTGCACTCTTGCCAGCCAGTGCCCAATGCTACGTAGAGTATAACTATAGTAGACATCTGTTGCATATGATCAGAATGTGTTCAATGTATACAGTTTGTGGCAGTAAATATGGAACAAATTATTACAGACGAAAAGCAAAAGGATCTATATCTCTTTTTGATATGAAAAATATACATTGCAAGACCTGTAAATAGTGATTATTAAAGATGACAAGGCATGTGGCAACTCTGGATCTAAGCCAGCTTATGAAACTCATTCAGCCCTTCGCATGTGAGCGTCTGGACTTTCAAACTAGACTTTAATGCAAAGGAGTGTTGCAGATGGAGACACATGATATACGTCTCTTACATGTCAGAGCTGTTGTATGGCTCCAATACAGTTGCTTCTACAGGAGAACTGAGCTACTAAACATTAGGGATGAGCTTCGAGTTCGAGTCGAACTCATGTTCGACTCGAACATTGCCTGTTCGCCTGTTCAGCGAACAACGAACAATTTGGGGTTTTCGTGGCAAATTCAAAAAGCTGCGAGCCCCTGTAAATATTGTAGTGCTATCAAACTTGTAGTGCTATCATAACTTGCATATTAGCCTTTAAAATTAGCACTTTTGATTTTGAACGTTCGAGTCCCATAGACTTTAATAGGGTTCTAAAGTTCACACGAGCTTTAGGTCTGTTCGCAGGTTCTGGTGCGAACCGAACAGGGGGGGTGTTCGGCTCATCCCTACTAAACATAGCTGAAATATCAGTACACTTCTATAAATGTTCATGAAGCTTACAAAAAATCAGGCAAATGCATTTAATAGTGTGCAAAAGAAGTTTGATAGCACTACAATATTTACAGGGGTTCGGGGAGTTCCCACAGGTATGCAATTGTTTGCAGACCTGGATGTAACCAGCCAGGGGCCATCCCCAAACTGTTCCCACAAAGTGAGAGAATTACATTGTCCAAAATGTCTTGGTATGCTGACACCTTAAGAGTTCTCTTCACTCGAACTAAGGGGCCCAGCCCAACCCCTGGAAAAACAACCCCACACCATCATTTCCCTCCACCAAATGATTTGGACCCCAGATTCAGCCCAAAACTCAAAGCACAGGGGGCAGGCTGCAGAAAAGGACTGTAGTGCTCTGCATGAGAGCAGCCATCTCCTTGACGTAGTATGACTCCCGCTCCCGCTGAGTGTCTTCGGTGTGTCTGGCTGGTTACATCCATTTCAACAAACAACTGCATGTCTGTGGGAACTGCCTGAACCCCTGTAAATATTGTAGTGCTATCAATTATGCCAGTTGTGACCATTGTCCTCAAGACAAAAAGTGATGGGAGATCAAAAAAAAAAAAAAAAAAAAACTGTGACATGTCAATAGAAAAAGAACAGGGGTAAATCTTTAAATAGAGAAACTTGTTCCATGGACAACTGTCTAATGCCATGTGTGTATGCTCCATCTGACTTTTGCTGGCCGAATTCCAGCCAATAAAAGATTGAGAGCATGTTCTCAATTTTTCGGTTGTAAATTCCGATCATCTGTAGCAATTCCGACGCGCAAAACTCCTACGCATGCTTAGAAACAATTTGACGCATGCTCGAAAGCATTGAACTTAGTTTTCTCGGCTCGTCGTAGTGTCACCGCGTTCTTAGCGGTCGAAAGTTCAGGGAACTTTTGTGTGACCGTGTGTATGCAAGCCAAGCTTGAGCGGAATTCCATCGGAAAAACCATCCAAGGTTTTTTGACGGAAAATCCGCTCGTGTGTACGGGGCAAAAGATGGCGATTTTCCTCACTTTCTGTTGCAAGTGAAGTAACATCTCCCCAACAGATATAAAAAAAAATGAACTGACAGTGGCTTTATATCTTTAGGGTAGTTTAGGGTATTTATTCACTTTAACGAAACCGTATACACCAATATTGCCCAATCTGGCATATTTATGCCTAGATCAGCTATTCTCATCCCTAATATAAAAAGACTGGAAAGACCAGTTCACAATTGGATTGTTCATGAAGCTTGCGGACACCGTTATGCCTTTGTTACTGTTCTATGGGGAATCTTGCTTTTACGGTCAGAAAGGTAAGGTGGTGAGTCCATGCCTCATCTCACTTTGCCCTGCTCCCTATTGCACTCATCACCTTCCTATTGTCACTTGAGAAAACGTATTACATTTAGTGGCCAATAAGAAAGTAAGGAAGGTGATAAAGTGCCACAATACGACCATGCAAGATTCAGTCAATGTTTGTATAAAAGGGTGCCAAGGGTTTTAAAGTGGAACTAAAAAAGTGGAACTAAAAAAAACAGACACATAAAGATGCCAGCTGTATCTGCCTTCAGTACATTTACAGGTTTACCAGCCAACAGGTTTGCTTTATACTGAAAATTGTAATAAAGATTTACCTTTGTGTGCTGGGAGGGGACCACCGCTGGATTGGTCTGTATTGCATGGGATGACTAATTACCCCCAACCACACCAAGATATTTTTGCAGATAGGTGTCCTCTCCTTTTACAGGGTGTGGGAATTACCTTCAAACAGTGGACACATCCACTCGCAAAATCTTCTTTTTAGGGCTTTCTTGCCCATTTTTATTAAAAGAATGTTACCCTTTCAGGGGCATCTCAGCATCTTTTTCATAAGAAAAACAAATACTTTGCCAGCCTTATGGCTCTTCCTGCAACTTCTTTGCTCTGATCTCAGGGTCAGACCTTTGGCTGTTCCTACTCCCGAGAGTACTCAAAAAGTGTCACCTAGTGGCAGATTTGCCGCAATGTCGCAGTCCCGCTAAAAATCGCTGATCACCGCCATTACTAGTAAAAGATATGCAAAAATAAAAAGGCTATAAATCTATCCCATAGTTTGTAGACGCGATAACTTTTGCGCAAACCAATCAATATACACTTATTGGGATTTTTCCCAAAAATATGCAGCAGAATATAGATTTTTTTAATTTTCTTTATTTGATGTGTTTTGTAGAAGAAAGTCAAAAATAATACTTTTTTTCAAAATTGTCACTCTTCTTTTGTTTATAACGCAAAAAATAAAAACCGCAGAGGTGATCAAATCACCAAAAAAACACCAAAAGAAAGCTCTATTTGTGGGAAACAAAGGCCATAAATTTTGTTTGTGTACAACGTTGCAATTGTCAGTTAAATCAACGCAGTGCCGTATCGCAAAAAATGCTCTGGTCAGGAAGGGGGTGAAACCTTCCGGGCTGAAGTGGTTAATTTGTATGTGTGCGGCCCAAGAAACAAAGTCCGTTGGGGATAAGGAAATTAATTCAAATGAATATATATTAATTTGTATTCATTCGTTTTATTCAGATGAGAGCTTGTCTTTGACTCTTGGATAATCAGCTGATTCTTTTTGCAGTAACATTTTTATTATTATAAAAAGAAGCACTACATATGAAATGGAAACATATTGCGATAAATACAGGAAGGTATGAAAGCAAAATAAGATGATTTCTACTTATTGTGTTTGGGTTGAATGGAAGTGGATCATAACATTACGAATGAATCCGAAAAATTATTCTTGTTCCATATACTTTCGGATGCACGCGGTTCAAGTCGATATTGTCCAATCTGCTCATTCGACTTCTTTTTGTGAGTTGGACTAGCAGGGATGACATAATCAGAGTGCATAAGTAATCCCCCGAAATAAATAATTAACATATTAAAACCAATATAGGCAATCTTCTGAAATAACTTCCAAAAATATGAATCAATTCAGCACAGGCAAATAAATAAAATCTGAATATACGAAAACAAATTCTGAAAACAAATTATTCTAACATACCGATTATGAGGAAACAAAATGATTTACTGAACCACTTGCTGACTGCCTGATGTCAATTGACAGTGGCAGAATGGCACTCCTGCGTAAATAGCCGTAGTTGTATGGTGGGTAGGGATGGGCCCGGTGTTCGATTCGAACCCATGTTCGAATCGAACATCGGCCGTTCGTCCGCTCGTCAAGGTCAGAACTCTGAGGGCCGTTCGCATCAAATTTGTGTGATGCGAACGGTCCACAATGCACTGTGCCAGCCGCAGTGCATTGCTGGCTGATGATTGGCCAAGCATGCACTGTGACCCCGCATGCTTGGCCAATCATAGAGCCAGCAGGGGTTTAGTACACGCCCCACACTATATAAGGCCACCGCGCTGGCGGCCTCGTGTAGTGTGTTCCGGCATTGAGGGAAAGAGTATTGCTTGGCAGGGACAGTGTACTGTACACTATATGTGAATCATTTCTGTGTGAGGAAAGTGTAGGGATAGAGGAAAAATAGGCAGGGATAGTGTATTCTTCTCAGCCTTTGCGTGTGAGGAAAGTGTAGGGATAGAGGAAAAATAGGCAGGGATAGTGTATTCTTCTCAGCCTTTGCGTGTGGGGAAAGTGTAGGGATAGAGGAAAAATAGGCAGGGATAGTGTTTTCTTCTCAGGCATTTGCGTGTGGGGAAAGTGCTGTTCTGTATCAGTTAGTGTGTGTGCTGTGTGAGTCTAGCACAGCACAGTATACAACCTGCACCTGCACCTGTATCTGCCCTTCTGCCCTGTTGTCATCTAATCCAGCCATCTGCGACATGACATTAAAGCCGCAAGCAGTTTTAAATGGCTTCTTTTTTACAAATGTCATTTTTTGCAGGGACAGTTCTAAACACGGGAAACACATGCCACTTCACAGGCATACTTTAGACACCCCCCAGGTACCATATTTAAAGGAATATTTCACTTTTTTTTTTCACTTTATGCATCATTAAAATGACTGCTCCAGAAAAATGTCAGTTTTTAAAACTTCTTTTTGCATTGATACATGTCCCCTGGGGCAGGACCCGGGTCCCCAAACCTTTTTTATGACAATAACATGCATATTGGCCGTTAAAATTAGCACTTTAGATTTCGAACGTTCGCGTCCATTGTAACTAATAGGGTTCTAACGTTCGTGCGAACTTTCGGTCCGTTCGCAGGTTCTGGTGCGAACCGAACCCGGGGGTGTTCGGCTCATCCCTAATTGTGGGCACTTTGAGGAGTATAGGGGGCGCGCGTGTGCCGCTGGAGGCGTGCGCGCGCTGGCCGCGTCCCTAAGGAGCTGATGCTCATGCCCGGCGGCCGCGATCTCCGCGATCACCTGCGATCTCTCCTGACAGAGCGAGAATGGGGATTTGTGTGTGTAAACACACAAATCTACGTCCAGTCAGGGGAGAGGAGACAGATCGTGTGTTCCTAGTATATAGGAACAATGATCGGTCTCCTCCCCAAGTCAGTCCCCTCCCCCCACAGTTAGAACACACAGTGAGGGAACACAATTAACCCCTTGATCACACCCTAGTGTTAACACCCTCCCTGCCAGTGACATTTATACAGTAATCGCTGTATAAATGTCAATGGTCCCAAAAATGTATCAAAATTGTCCGATCTGTCCGCCGCAATGTCGCAGTCCCAATAAAAATTGCAGATCGCCACCATTACTATTAAAAAAAAAATAATAATAATAAAAATGCCATAAATCTATCCCCTATTTTGTAGACGCTATAACTTTTGCGCAAACTAATCAATATACGCTTATTGCGATTTTTTTTGTACCAAAAATATGTAGAAGAATATATATCGGCCTAAGCTGAAGAAATTTGTTTATTTATTTTTTTTAAATGTGGGATATTTATTATAGAAAAAAGTAAAAAATAATGTGTTTTTTTTTTTTCAAAATTGTTGCTCTTCTTTTGTTTATAGCGCAAAAAATACTAAAAACCTAGGTGCTCACTGAAATTTTGAGTTTTTCCTAATGCCATTTATACTGGAAGCAGACAGTCAATAAATAAATCCTTAGTAAATAAGTATATGGGGGCACCGCACGTGTCTTTTATCAGATGATGAATAGGCTCGCCGTGCTCCCATCAGGAAGGCACGCCGTGGGCTGACCTCACACTCTGATGCATTGAGATCGGTATGAGTATTCTGTGGGGTTTCTGGCCGCGGTCCAAAACAATGTTGAAATCTAATTCTAATTACCTGCAAACCTTCTTCTGCTTGTTGGCCAGCTTCATCTATATAGTTAAGTGATACTTTTAGGTTCTAGCTGTGCAACGCTTAGATGTGGTAGAAATCTATTTGCATAATATCTTTGACTTTTACACATACAAACCCAATCATTAATTCCGCTGTAATCAAAGCTTTATAAATTATAATGTCTGAGTTGTGTATCTCTTTTACTTAATTTTGTCTGGGTTTCTGAAACTGAGAAGACTGTTAAAGGCGAATTAAACTTCCGCAATTAGAAAACAATAGGCCCCCAGGAGCTGTCAAAACGACCCTCTCCAACAATGTGGTATCCATCTTCTCCCGATCTTCTGGGTTTGGACCACTTGATTGGCCGGGCAAGATGATGTCATTCCTGCATATGCGCATGGGAGTGACATCATCACAGCACAAATCCGTGCCATAAATGTACCCTGAGCCACACACGCGTGGCTCAGTGTACATTAATGCTGCCAAGCAGGGAGAAGCGAGGATCTCTTCTGTCATAAATAAGTTCAGTTCCACTTTATTATGCCAGTCAGCAACTGCCAGTCAATGGGAACCATTTGCATAGCTCCCAACTGTCCCTGATTTCGAGGGACTGTCCCTGATTTGGAGCCCTCTGTCCCTCTGTCACTCTTTCCTTCTCATTTGTCCCTCATTTTGTTCTGATCTATATAGTTGTATATAAAATTCACTTTTTCTCTTTCAAAAAGTGTTTCCCAGTGCTAAACCTTTCATCTAATTTCTAAATTGCTGCATTTGAAAAATTTCAAAAGCCATAACAGTAAAACCTTGGATTGCGAGCATAATGCGTTCCAGAAGCATGCTCGTAATCCAAAGCACTCGTATATCAAAGCGAGTATCCCCATAAGAAATAATGGAAACTCAGATGATTCGTTCCACAACCATTTATCCATAAGTCCCTCAGTTTATAGTCCATAGAAAAAGATTATAGCAACGTGATAGGTTGTGTAACCATCCACAAATGGAAGCCTCCACAAGGGGATTAGAAGCAAAATCCAGCAGAAGCTCCAGAGTATAAAAGACAAAAGAGGTGCCTCTAAGTTAGCTGCTGCAATAACAAAGATATCCCTCTTCGAAGTTAGGATGTATATCGGCGTGCAGTGGTCCGGAAGTGGTTATAGCCCAACTGAACTTTTAGTTTGAATGAGCTAATTACATTTTGGGTACATCAAGATAAAAAGTTTAGCATTTCATTTTCTTTAGAAAGCAGCCACAGCCTGAGTAATAAAATCTGTCCTATTCCAGAATGCTGTAGAGAAAGATCCTTGCTCTCTGTGGGCCAGCGTTGGTCTCTCTGCAGAGGTCCAACAAGCAGTGGTGGCTGGTGCTCCAGCCAGGGGGAAGGCAAACAAACCACTCAACCCAACGCCCCCGGGGGCCGGAAACAGACCACCCAACCCCCCCCCCCCCCCCCCCGGTGGGTGGTACTCATGTGGGCTCTTGGCGGCGAAGCAGAGATGACAGCAGCCATTTTCCGGGTTTCTGTACATCATCCCCACACCTGGTACCAGCAAATACAATTACTTCTCCACTCGGCCCCCTACTTCGTGATCGGCGGGAGGAGAAGCAGGAAGACAATAGTGAATATTAATTTGCTATTGTCACACAGGTGGGTGGGCTCGGGTGCAGTGCTCTGTGCCCCGAGCCCACCCTTTTTTGAAGCCAGTTAGAGCCTCAGGCTCCAATCATGTGCTTCATAAACAAACAAAAAGAAACATTGGAATCCATGCGTCTGGCGCCATGCATGTAGACTGGGGGGTGGATGCATGAATAGCGGGACGGCGCCCCTGTGCCCCATATGGAGCAGCTGCCACTGCCAGCAAGCCACTTACTGAGACAGACCTAAAGATCTGTAATCAGCAAAGTGTATTCTCACTTCTGATTGGAAATCTGTAACTCTGCAGGCAGCTTGTTGGACTTCTGTAGAGAACACTGCTTCCAAATAGAGTAAGGGTCCTTCTCTGCAGCATGCTGGCAGGAGACAGGCGTTTCTGCTTAAGCTGTGGCTGTTTTCTAAATTAAACAAACTGTAATGCCGCGTACACACGGTTGGAATTCTCGTCGGAAAAAGCTCTGATGGTTTTCCCGTCGGAATTCTGACGGAATTTCGCTCAAATTGTCTTGCCTACACACGTTCACACCAAATTCCGACGGTCAATAACACCACGGCATACAATACGTTCGACAGCACTATAAAAGGGAAGTTTAATGCTTCCGAGCATGCGTTGAATTGTTTCCAAGCATGCATCGGAATTTTGCGTGTCGGAATTGCATACACACAATCGGAAAATCCGATAGAAAGGTTTTCCGTCGGAAAAATTAAGAACAGGTTCTCAATCCAAAGTCCGTTGGAAATTCCGACAGAAAAAGACCGATGGGCGTACACACGGTCGGAAAATCCGATGAAAAGCTCCCATCGGACTGTTTCCATCGGAAATTCCGACCGTGTGTACACGGCATTAGACGTTGCTCACCTTTTGATTTGATGCACCTGAAATGTATTTCGATTTAAAGCTTCACGGGAAGCTTGTGGTTTGGATGTGGCATATGTGAGGAGGCGGGGCACATACCATATAGAGGATTTATGATGGTTTCCAAAATGTAGTCAGGCTGTTTAGTCTAAGAAGCTAAGACTGATGGTAGACAAAGATAACACTGTCTGCTCAGAAAAAATAATATTTTAGGCAGGCAGCAGCCATTACAATTTAAAAAATATACAATTTTTTTGCGGATCTTTCCTTTAAATGTGGTGTGCATTAAAAGCCTTTGCATGAACATACCACTCAGTAGTTCAGTCAACACCTAATATGTTTTCTGGAAAAATCAACCAACTATAATAGCACAGACATACAACCAGTAAACATATCTTGTTGGGATGTTTTTGACAGAAATATCGTCTATATATTTTATTAAGATCACAGTATTATACAAAGTCTCACTCGTCATGCTTTAGGTTTTCAACACAATCGCCTTTTTTGCAGCCTACAGAAAGGACATGATGTAAAAAAAAATTTCTACGACTTTCCTTGACTTATAATTTATTCACAGGGTACGATGTAAAAAAAAAAAAAAAAGTCATAATCTCCCAACGTTCTTCTTCTGAAAGATGAAATTTCTCAGCCAGTTTCAATATGTTGGAATATCATATGTCAAACACGCCAAAGCTGCAAAGGATTCTGGGCTTAGCTGTCTAAATAAACACATCCATTCAAACCTCCCTAGCCTATTGTTGTGTGGCTGCTGGAGATCCATACCCTAATCTCGGGTGCCTTTTTCTGAAGGAACATCTGGAACGCTGTTTGGAGTGGTACATGAAACCCAAACTGACCTTCAGCAGATCTCACCCACTTGCCAGCAATATGACCCCGCAACACTCTATCAGCCAACTAATAAAACCGCATTCCTCACTTCACTGCTTTGGCCTCTTCTTGGTTTACAGAACAGAAATGAAGTGTACAAGTTTATGCCTCATCTGAGTTTTTTTTTTTTGTTCATAGGAAATTCAAACCAGCTAAGGAATCTGCACTTTATGACAATTCTATCATATTTCGGCTCGCCGTATGAATACAGAGGAATTTTGTATTGACACGCAGCGCTCAAAGCAAAATAAACAGTGGGATTACATCTATAAAATACAAAGATGATGTCCATAAGAAGGCTGTTGGATAGTGGTGGTGAAAGTAGGGCCCCTCTAGGTGGTAGTTGGACATCCGTAGCCAAAAGAAGGCCCAAAACTTTCCCTTTTTCAGATTAGTCATTCAGTTTTGTTCTTCAGAAGACGGACAGAATAGCTGGAGTGAGCAATGCAGAGTATACAAGTGATATTGGGTGCATGTTCTCATTTCTAATTCTAAGTAAATAAATGGCTTTAGCAGATGATCAGATATAGGTGAAGGTGCTTATATTGCAAACCCAAAATCTGTACATTTTACAGACAACTTACTAAAATATAAATGACTGCTGAGATGGAGGAACTAAATGCCATCTCGCACGATACCGTCTCTAAACTTATCGCATGTTGGGCCTGCTGGACACATTTTCAGACAGAATATGCACAGAATATGTATGCTAATCCCAGTTACAGAGGAACTTCAATCAGACTCAAGACTAGACATGTGCACAATAGAAAAATTTGTTTAGTTTCGTTTCTGTTAGTTTCCGTTGATTTGTAACGATTCGTAATTTCGTAAGTCGTCGGTGTTCGTATTCAGACTCGTTCGTATTTTCGTAAGAGTTATTTTTTCATTGATTAGTTTTTCCGTTAGTCGAATTTTCGTTTATTCGAAATTCATATTTTCGTATTTTCGTTATATTTTGTATTCGGACGCATTCGTATTTTCGGAAGAGCTATATTTTCGTTGATTTAAAAAGATCGTATTTCCGTTAATCTAATTTTCGTTGATTCGAAATTTGTATTTTCATAGATTTAGTTACATCCGTACTTTCGTAAGATTGATTTATTCGTACTTTCGTAACAATTTTCGTGGATTCGTAATCGGAGCATAAATCATAATATTATGTAATGTGTATGCTATTTACATGTTTAAGAAACAAAGAATTTCTCTCTCACAAGTCAGAACTTAACTCAAAAATCCACCAAAACAGTGCCACCGACCCAACCACACCCTATCTGGACTCTGGATGGAATATTTCAGAATCAGAACTAATATTCGTTCTTTTGAATTCTCGATCAGCAGAATTTTTGTTATTTCGTATTTTCGTTGTTTTGATTTCCTTATTTCCGAATATTCGTAATTTCGTTTTTTTTCATTCATTTTGATTTTCGTTATTTTTGAATCTTTGTTCGGTATTTTCGTTGTTTCTGTTTTCGTTTTTCGGATTTTCATTCTTTCGTTGTTTCTAATTTAATTATTTCGTATTTTCGTTGTTTTTCATATTCATTCTTTTCGATAATTCGTTATGCGTTAGAATTTTTAGTAAACCATTTGTTCATTCGAACGATAACGAATGAACGAATATAATGAATTTGAACGGAAAACAAATTCGTAACTAAACAAATTGCACATGTCTACTCAAGACCCACCTCCTCTAACAAGCAGGAAGCACAGGACGGATCAAGCGCCTCGAGGCGATTCAGTTCGCAGTTGCAGCGCTATACAAGTCTTTTATTCATTCAGACTTTAAAAGTTGTAGAAAAAAATACATGCAAAACCTTGATAATGTTACCACTTTATTGTTGTATCACACTGACCATAAATGTCACGGAGACCAATTTAGCTGCGGGCAGCTGAAGCCAACGCCCTCAGTTTTCTGGGGAATTCATGACACTTCTCTGTGGTGCACGGTGAGTTCGCACATGCGCAGTACACATTGGAGTCCACGCTTGCACACTACACGTTGGGGTTTATTTACTAAAGCTGGAGAGTGCAGAATCAGGCTTCTGCATGGAAACCAATCATCTTCCAGGTTTTATTAACAAAGCTTTAAGTGCTTGTAAACCCTTACAAACCACTTTCACCTACAGGTAAGCCAAAGTCAAGGTAATTCCTCTTTAATTGAACAAGCTGAGGTTAGAAGCTGATCGGCTACCATGCACAGCTGCACCAGATTCTGAGTGCACCAGTTTTAGTAGATCAACCCCGTTGGCTCCATCCGTTCTTTGCCTGTCTCCACCCATCTCCGCCCATCTCTGCCTGTCCTCCGCCCTCCTCCAGATTTTCTCCCCCTCCCTCAGCTTTCCTTCCTCTTACATCTCTTCTCTGCCTTCCTCCAGCTCCTCTCTGCTCCTTCTTCCAGCTCTCCTCCCCTCACAAAAAAAAAAAAAAAGCCTGAAGACTCCTGGGATTGCTGACGAAAATATCCCAGTAGAGTTTGACGTCATTCGCCTACAATGGGAAAGCTGTAAGCGGAGAGGAACAATGAATAAAGAAGTTATTTGGATCTAGAATATTTTTTTTATCCATTGGTATTCAAAGAGGGGGAGAGAATGCTATTAGTTTAAAAATAGACAAAAAATCCACTTTAAGTGACCCCTTCACTGCATGCCAACACTTCTGTCTTGAAGGCCTCACTGCCCTAACTGTGGGGGTCAAAAGTGGGGAGGTGGGGAAACCATGTTCTTTCTCTCCCCCCTTTCCTGTCATTAGCCCCCTTAATCCCTCCCCACAATCCCCTCCTGCTCCCTCACCCTTCCCTTTTCCCTTCTCCCCTTTTTTTACTCTCTTATTCCTGCCTCCTCACTTCTTCTGCGGTCAGGCTTATAACCCCAGTTAGGGCTGCTAGCTGGCCTGTCATCTCTATTGAACTAAACCTATATAAACGAGGCTCCATATATTCGTTTACTCCTTTAGCAACCTACCCTTATCCTGATACTTGGGATCTTTTCATCCCCTCCCCTCTGGTACCAAGACTCCAGCTCAATACACGCCACGTGTAGTTATTACTTGGATTACGTTTCTTCAAAAAGATTCAAAACATTGGATACGATGTTGAAGCACTCACTCCTATTGCTGTCTTTGGAAACCGATAGGAAATCTATATATTCACATTAAGATGCGTACTATTCGTACAGAATGGTTATCATTGGTTTCTTTTGTTACACTTCTGCAATCTCCTAGACCTAGGCCATTTGGCCCATGTGTATGTATTTTTTATTCTAATAAAGTATTTGTGGAATTAAATATAAATAACAGTGTAAAATATTCGTGGACATCACCAACATTTAAACAGCCATAATTGTAACATTTTGCTATTCAAAACTAAATTGAAAGGTCAGTCCACCCTTTAATAATTACTGGAGGCAGCTAATGGGCTGAATCAGACCCCTGGCTTCCTATATGCCTTGGATACTGGAACAGTGAGATCTCATTGCCATAAATGTTCTTGCACACCAGAAAGAGCACTTACTCACCTGTGTGTGTTCTAGCTCCCCCTGTTATATCCTCCATAATATAGAATTTCAGTAGGGACAGTTGAAACCCCCATAATGGTCATGGTAGGTACAGTGCCTTGAAAAAGTATTCATACCCCTTGACATTTTCCACATTTTGTCATGTTTACAACCAAAAACATAAATGTACTTTATTGGGATTTTATGTGATGGACCAACACAAAGTGGCACATAATGGTGAAGTGGAAGGAAAATGATAAATGGTTTTCAATTTTTTTTTTTACAAATAAATATCTGAAAAGTGTGGCGTGCATTTGTATTCAGCCCCCCTGAGTCGATACTTTGTAGAACCACCTTTCACTGAAATTACAGCTGCAAGTCTTTTTGAGGACGTCTCTACCAGCTTTGCACATCGAGACAGTGAAATGTTTGCCCATTTTTTTTTTGCAAAATAGCTCAAGCTCTATCTAATTGGATGGAGAGTGTCAGTGAACAGCAATTTTCAAGTCTTGCCACAGATTCTCAATTGGGTTTAGGTCTGGACTTTGACTGGGCCATTCTAATGCCTTGTACGCACGGTCAGACATTCCGACCACAAAGTCCGTCTGATTTTTTCCCGGCGGATTTTGTCCGAAACGGGTGTTGCATACACACGGTCGGACAAAATTGTCGGAGAATCCGATCGCTCGGAGTGTGGTGACGTTCTTTGCATACGACGGAACTACGTAGAGGCTAGTAGCCAATAGCTTTGGTCTCCTAATTTGATCTGAGCATGGGTGGCACTTTGTCCGTCGGAATTCTCTACAAACGATCGGAAAAAGTCTGATCTGATTTTTTTGTTTGAAAATGTTAGAAAATTTCTGGCGGAAAAAGTCTGATAGGCTCTTTTCACACACAGGATCGGATTTTCCGACAACATAATCTGATCGGACCTTTTCCGTCAGAATTTCCGACCGTGTGTACGGGGCATTACACTGTATGTTGGCCAACTGGGGTTGAACTGATCATTTAAAATTCTAATACATAAAAATACCAGAAATAAAATGAACATTGCATGCCTGAGGGATGCAGCTAATATTCTAAAATACTCACGGCACCCGTGGGCACCCCAACTAAAGTGACGTTGAAATGATCCACAGTAAATACATGACTACAGGCAAGGGTGTAGCTAAAAACCTTAAAAGCTCTCATGGTTGTTTCTGCTCTCCTTTTCTCTTTTCTTTAATGCTCTCTCCTCCTTCCCTCTTTTTTTCCCCCTATCAGAGTCTTATCCTCTCCTATAATACTACATAATTTCTCACTTGTAGGTAGTGAGTCAGTCTATCTGCTCGTTGTTTGGCCTGGCTGTACCACAAGATACAAAACATCCCTTTGTAGCTACCCTATGCAGTACTCCACTAGACAAGAGCAGTAATCACTCTTAGCCCATGTAGAAAGTCTCAGGTCACTTGGCTGGAGCCCTAGGCAAACGCCTTTGCTGCTGTCAGGGCCTAAAAGTGCCCCTAATTGTTTAACAAAGCTGTCATGTTTTCCCATCTGAGAACATTAAATGATAAGGACTTGGCTATGAGTCTCACATGTGATAGCAACTGGGTCCCCGCATTCTATGCGGCCCTTCTTGGCTCAATTCAGTTTTAGAATTGGCATACCTTCTTCATTTCCTCACTCTGTATCTCTATATAAGTCAACACCTTGGCTGTAGAATAAGGCGAGTTTTGGCATTGTTTCATTTAAATTTGTAACTGTGACTGGCGCTTCCTCCCCTTCGGACAGTATCATAAAAGAAAGGAGGTGATACATAAACCTTGTCTTTTATATTGTTTATTTTATCATCTCTTGTGGTTAATCCCGAGTAATTAATAATAATTGTGTCCTAAAAATGCCTTTTATGTATTCTCGCAATTATTGTGTATTGTATTTATTTTATGTCTCCTATCTTACTTTATTATGACATCTGTAAAATCCCACTTGTTTTTCTGCTGTAGCTAGAAATAAGAAATATCCCGATGGGAAATAATTTGGGAAATAATTTATCTCCTACTATTAGACTGATAGCAAGAACAGGATGGAATGGTTTGTGTACTAAAAACAAAATTGTATTCATTTACTGTACATGTGGCTTCACGGAATCAGATAGCTACCTTTTTTTAAGTTGAATTGGTGCAGACCTGCTGAAAGTTGAAATCAAGCTAATAATATAGTACCTGCTCTGTAAGCTAATGGACTGAAGCAGGAATTACTTAGGTTTCTTACAGAATAGAGAGAGCCCTGGGAGTTGTGTTGTTCACTAGTAGACCCATTTGCAGACAGGATGGTGGTGGGCTGTTTTTAAAAAAAAATGTATATACACTATATTGTCAAAATTGTGACGCCTACCTTTACACACACATGAACTTTAATGGCATCCCAGTCTTAGTCTGTAGGGTTCAATATTGAGTTGGCCCACCCTTTGCAGCTATAACAGCTTCAACTCTTCTGGGAAGGCTGTCCACAAGGCAGGGCCATCTTAATAGCATCATGGGCCCCTGGGCAAAGTAATGCTATGGGGCCCCTACAAGCCTGCCCAATTTACGCACCTACTCCTAAGAATTAAAGTACAATATTTTCTACTTTCTGCTATGAAACATATCAAATTCGAAAAATGTAAAACATGTCTTCATAAATGTAGGGCAAAATGTATTCTGCTACATGTCTTTGGTATAAAAAATCCCTGAGAGAGCTGTACTCTCTCAGCCCCCCTCACACTTGTACCATCTCAGCCCCATCACACCTGTATGCTCTCAGCCCCCCTCACACCTTTACGCTCTCAGCCCCCCTCACACCTGTACGCTCTCAGCCCCCCTCACACCTGTACGCTCGCACCCCCCCCCCCCCTCACACCTGTACGCTCTCAGCCCCCCTCACACCTGTACGCTCGCAGCCCCCCTCACACCTGTACGCTCGCAGCCCCCTTTACACCTGTACGCTCGCAGCCCCCCCTTCACACCTGTACGCTCTCAGCCCCCCTCACACCTGTACGCTCGCAGCCCCCTTCACACCTGTACGCTCTCAGCCCCCCTCACACCTGTACGCTCGCAGCCCCCTCACATCTGTACGCTCGCAGCCCCCTCACACCTGTACGCTCTCAGCTCCCCTCACACCTGTACGCTCGCATCCCCCTTCACACCTGTGCGCTCTCAGCCCCCTCACACCTGTACGCTCGCAGCCTCCTCACACCTCTACGCTCGCAGCCCCCTCACACCTATACGCTCTCAGCTCCCCTCACACCTGTACGCTCGCATCCCCCTTCACACCTGTACTCTCTCAGCCCCCTCACACCTGTACAGTCTCATCTACATACCTCCCAACATTTTGAGATGAGAATGAGGGACACCTACTAACAAATGTATGTAGCATGGGACACGCCCCCTGCCACACCCCCACATAAAAAAGGTTAATCAAATCCACAAGGACTTTTTTTTTTTTACCACTACTATTTCTTTATATTGGCTTTTAAAATGTACAAATTCAGCAATTTAGAATTTAGATCAAAGGTTTAGCACCAGGAAATACTTTTTGAAAGATAAAAAGTGCATTTTATATACAACTATATAGATCAGACCAAAATAAGGGTCAAATGAAGAGGAAAGAGGGACAGAGGGACATTACTCCAAAACAGGGACAGCCCCTCCAAATCAGGGACAGTTGGGAGCTATGTCATCCCCCCTCACATGTGTATATATGACACACACATGTACACAGACACCCACACACATGTACACACACACACACATACACACACACGCACATGTACACACACACACGTACACAGACACACACACACACAGGCACACACATACACATGTGCAGACACACACACAACCCCCCTCACTTGTAGAACAGCCCTTACTTGTTAGGTGATGTTCCTTGTCCCAGCTCTTGTGCAGGACACACGAGGGATGCAAATGCAGGAATTTACCAGAGGTGCATTAAGGTGAAAAAACTTCTGACAATGATCGCCCCCCCCCCCCCCCCTTTTACTTACCTAACCCCCTTCGATCCCTCGGCGAAGACGCACTGTACCTCTTTGCATGGGGTTCTCGGCTCTTAATTGGATAGATTGATAGCAGCGCAGCCATTGGCTCCCACTGCTGTCAATCAAATCCAATAACGCAGGTGCCAGGGGGGCGGGGCCAAGTCCTACATTCTGCATATATGGACGCAAATGCTGGACTCGGGAGCGCTCCCGCAAGGTAACCCCCCCCCAGGGTGAGCGTTTCTCCTAGGGGGTTATACGACGCAGGGAGGAGCTGATAGCACCGCCGGGGGACCCCAGAAGTCGAGGATCGTGGCCACTCGCAAAACGAACTGCACAGTGGAGGTAAATATGACATGTTTGTTACTTAAATAGAAATCACTGTAGTATTGAACCCTACAAATTAAGATTGGGATGCCATTAAAGTTCATGTGCGTGTGAAGGCAGGCATCCCAATACTTTTGACAATATAGTGTATGTAAACACTAATGCCGCGTACACATGGCCGGAATCTCCGATGGGAGCTTTTCATCAGATTTTCTGACCGTGTGTAAGCCCATTGGTCTTTTTCTGTCGGCATTTCCGATGGACATTTGGACGGTGCAAAGTCCGGCCGTGTGTACGCGGCATAAGGGTTGATGTACTAGAACAGTAGTTGTTCACTGTGGCAAGTGAATATGATGAAACTGTAGCAACTATTATCATATTATATGCAAAAAAAAAAATAATAATAAATCAATGTTTTTCCTTTTTTTCTTTGCATGTAATTGGGTATTCAAAGAGAACACAACTTCACTTCTATTGTGTTTATGTTCTCTTTTAGAAAACGTGTCTTGTTGCATAACCAGAACAGTAACTGAAGGTGATACAGCAATAAAAAGTGACAGAGACTTTAAACCACTTTATAATTTTTTGTTACCTTTTTTCTGACACTGTTATAAATATTACGTCGGTGGCAGTACAATATTTCGGCCGATCTCATCTACGTCTGTATGCGAAATGCGTTTGCTATCTTTTTACTCTACACAATCTCATCTTAGTTTCCAAAAAACAATAATCAAGGATTAAAATGTATTTCAGTTTCTATTTTTTCAATAAAAAACGTTTCTGATTAAAAAAAAAAAAATGTATTTCAGTGTATTTTTTTTTTTTTTTACTGAAAATATAGATTTGATAAACAGTCACGCTAACATTGTGAGACATAATAAAAATTGCAGTTACCATCATTTTATTTAATAAACCCTCTGTGCTCAGAAAATATGTCATGTTTGGGGTGTTTTAAGAATTGAAAAGCCGAAAAAGGGGAAATAAATGAAAAATAAAAATGAAAAAAGAGTAATTAAAAGATTATTATTTTAAAAAAGTATGACTCTGGCAGTGAAAGGATTAAAAGTTTGATTGTAATTCTCTATAATCCACAACAGCAATACTTAAAATATATTTCCACTGTTTTTTTTTTTTTTATTTGCACCAATTTATTTTGTATCCGTATTTGGCTTTTTTTTAATCCACATTTTAATTTGACAGCATCTGACACATATTATCACCAGTATTAATGTAATATGGGTAATTAAACATTTTATTGTCCATAAAGTCATTAAATGTATTTTATCTAGAACATTTTGCCACACACATTTATACACACCTCTAATTACATTCATGTGCTAAATAAAATTTTATACTTTATTGTTACCACAAAGGATATTCAGCCAAGTGTATCACATTCATGGTCGGATCTTGGAGAATTTTCTCCGTAATTAAACATGTTCAGCTGAAGATCATTTAAATCATCGAATACGTGTTGAGAGCCTAATCACCCAGCTGGTGTTAATGTTAAAATTGTAAGATCAAGTACTGAGATCACCAAAAAAAATATGTATCACTATGCACGATACAATTCGGATTATTAACCCTTTCCAGACAGCAGGAGCCGGCCTCCTTTAAATCTTAATGCTGTTAGGTGTTACATGGGCTCCCCGGTCATGGGATCACCGATTGGCTTCTACAGTGATATCATAATTGGCTCCCAATTATTGACTCCCTATTGTAAACAGTGACCAGAAGTTGTTGGCAACAGCATAGTCACAGTAGTGGGGGCGCCAAGTGAGCGTGATCCAAGAATATAACAGGGACATTACCTGTACGCACAGGGCCATCCTAATGCAAGGGCACTCCTGGGCACTGCCCAGGGGCCCCAGGTACATAGAGCCCCCACAATAATCTTGCATTGCATAATTGCCAACTGTCCTGGATTTGCTGGGACAGTCATGCTTTTTACTAAACTGTCCCGATATGTTCGTGTTTCGGGAACTGTGCCCTCCCGACCCCCCCCCCCCCCCCCGTACTCTGCCCTTCTGAATTCCCCCTGTACTGTCCCCTTTATGTTGACTAGTCTTTGATTTATGGAATGTTTTCCTTTTGTAAAATCGATTTTATTGAAAGTACTAATTAGTATATGTTTAATTCTATCAATTATTTATACTTATTTCTTGAAAGTAGGTGTGTATATTGGGGCAAGCTGGTAGGGGCCCCAGTGCATTACTTTGCCCAGGGGCCCATGATGCTATTAAGATGGCCCTATGTACACATACCGTATATGTGGCAGCCTGGTGTAAAAGCTCACAGCTGTGCTACCATATGTGTGGGAGAAGGTTAAAGTTTAACTCTAGCCAAAACTCTTTTGTTTTGGATAAAGTGTGGTAGGGTTAGAACCTTTGTCTGGTTTACATTGCCATGCGTGTATCTGTAATTCTGAGCAGTTATGTACAAATCCATCAAAAGCCTGTAGGCAGGTGCAGTCTGTATTTCCCACTGTAGGTGGCGCACCAGCGAAGAGGCAACGGAGAAGGGGAAGGAAGTTGTGAGGAACTTGGTTGCTCCATGATTTCCTGCAGTCACAGGGAGACAGCTGTCCGATTTGGCACTGGCAACCCACATGACTTCATCGGCCATCTTGGGTCAGGCAGAGTCTATTTAAGACTCCAGCTTCCGGGTTTGGTGCACTTTATGCAAGTTTCTAGTGTCAGGACAGTGCTTAGAGACAGGAAAAGGTTTCGGGGGAGGAGGGACAATGCAGGGATTACGTCTACCTCACTTCAGGAAGCCTCCCCTTTGGGTGTGGATGGGCCAGGCTGCATTCC
>CM053026.1:63716405-63774654 GCA_028564925.1 Lithobates sylvaticus
GTCTCTTTCTTTTTAGAATCCAATTTAGCTTCTTATCCTAAATATACAATCCTAAATATTTCCCTGATTTCAACTGACTGTTGCAGGATTGTTATTATTTACAATGTAGGAAAACTTAGCCCGGAGGTCAAAGAAAAGTGATGTGTATAGTTAATAACAGACCCACCATTTACTGTAACCGAAACCATTTCCTTCTAAACCTGTTGCATATTTTTCAGTAAAATAATGACATTCCCCTGACTATTAGTCTGGAATTACATTTTTGTGTTTTTTTGCCTTATGCTTTTTCTATTTACATCTACAGTATGTGTTGTGAGAACATGTGCGTTACTGTAATGAACGGTTTCTCATTCAGGTTTCCATGGAACCCTACGGTTCCTCCAGAGGTTGCAAGGGGTTCCATGAGCGTTACTGTAATGAACGGTTTCTCATTCAGGTTTCCATGGAACCCTACGGTTCCTCCAGAGGTTGCAAGGGGTTCCATGAGCGTTACTGTAATGAACGGTTTCTCAACCAGGTTTCCATGGAACCCTACAGTTCCTCCAGAGGTTGCAAGGGGTTCCATGAGCGTTACTGTAATGAACGGTTTCTCAACCAGGTTTCCATGGAACCCTACGGTTCCTCCAGAGGTTGCAAGGGGTTCCATGAGTGATGAGCACTTTTTGCCTCTCAGATAAGTTCCCATTGTCACCATTATTCTTTTTAGGTATCTGTAAGGGGGTAATTCTTTACAATAACCACCAGTGTAACAAGCATTCTTCACACCAACCATACCACTAACGTATCATGAGTTGTAAAAATTGTATTTTTAGAAGGGGTTCCCTGAGACCAAAAAGTTGTTTCAAGCGTTCCTCTGTGTTGAAAAAGTTGAGAAAGGCTGCCGTAAATCATGGTATATTATCTGACACATTGCGGTACCATTTTGAATAGCGTATTACTGCAAAAGTTTGAATCTTCCACTTAAGGGGCCCCATCTCCTGCTATCTCCTGAAGCTCGGGTATTGGTTGCAAAGGGAGCCATTCATGCTGAAAGCCACTTCAAAGAAAAGAAAAGACCTCCGCCATAGTCTCTTCCCAGAGACAACCCACACTGATGCGTTTTACCACTCAGGGCTTAGTCGTAGAGCTGTCCATTCTCCAAGCCACTCTAAAGAAAAGAGCCAGGCAGCCACACACCAATGATGTATCCAAACATTAAGGCTTTATTCCAGCAGAAACCTTGGTCTTAGTCTCCCCCAGAGATCACCCACCCTTATATGTTTCACTACTCAGGACTTAGTCGAAGAGATATCGTCCGGGGCTCTGGTGCTGGTTGCAAAAGTAGCCATTCATGCTCCAAGTCACTTCAAATGCAAAAACCAAGCAGCCACACACTGATGGCATATGCAAAAATTAAGACTTTATTCCAGCAGATATCTTGGCATTAATCCACATCCAGAGACCCTCTATATATCTTGAGTGGTGAAACACATAAGAGTGGGTGGTCGTTGGGTGGGGACTAACACCAATGTCACTGCTAGAATAAAGCCTTAACGTTTGGATCAGTGTGCGGCTGGCTGGTTCTTTTCCTTGATGTCTGATTTCTGGGACATTTTAGTGTATTGGAAGCTCATTCATTTCATTGGACTGCCTTAAAGCAGTAGTAAACCGCCTAAACCCCCCCAAAAAAATCCTGAAAGACAATAGCATAATGTGCTAGTATGCATCGCATGCTAGCACATTATGAAATACTCACCTTAGAACGAAGCTCCCACAGCTTGCCCGATCACCCAATCAACGCCGCATGCACGCGGGAGTTCTCCGTTCCGGCAAGTTTCGGCAGTACCTGCCAGATCTTCACCGCGCATGCGCCACTGACGTCAGCGGCTGCATGATATTTTACCTTCAGGTAAGCCTTATTATATGCTTACCTGTAGGTAAAAACGACCAAGCGGGCAATACAACCGCTTTAATGCAAAACGTAAACTACAAGATGGGGCTCACAGGAAATGGGCATAAAGGAGGAAGTCAGGAACAGTGCTGTGGGGTAGACTGGCAATATTAGGGGTGACTATTGGCACTATCAAGGGAACATAATCAGTAAAAAAAATCCTGGAATTACAATTTAAATAAAAAAAAATTATATTATACTGTTGCTGAAAATTGTAGCCTGTCTGAAATGTATTCATGCAGATTAGTACAGTTCACGAAAGCTTTACTTTAAATACACTATGCAGCTCTGCACAGAAACCAATCAGCTTCCAGGTTTTTTGTCAAGGCTTATTTGAACAAGCAGAAGTTAGAAGCTGATTGGCTACTATGCACAGCTGCACCAGGTTTTGAATTCTCCAGTTTTAGTAAATCAACCCCATAATTTGTAGTTTCTGTCATATTCCTAATGATTTTCATACAGCGTTTGTTGACTGTCATAGAAAATAGTTCTGTAATTAGAAAGCTCAGGCTAAAATCTCTTCTGCACAAACCTCTTTGCTTGGATTATTATTTTCCCGTAAATCATCAGTAAAATATGTGGACACATGCCGCTAATGAGCATATCTAGACCACTTCAGTATTTTAAATCATTTCTTGAATAACTGCTCTTCTGTAAGTCATTGCTAACCACTTAAAATGTAAATAGCCAGAAAAGAGAAGTCGGCCTGCCCCAATTGCCATGCCTATGCAACTGGCTCTAGCAGTATCATACTGGAGTGGCTTCTGTGCAGTGTGATGACTAAACTGGTGGGGTCATTGGATGGGAGAAGTGTGGGAAAGGTAGAGGACAGAAACTATACATATAGAGAACACTTTTTTTTTCAGAGAACAGGAGCAGGTGCTCCCCACTTCCAAGTCATTCCTTGTCTCTGCCCCCTACCCACCTTCGAGGACTGTCCCTTGGTTCCACCACCTACCCACCTTCGAGGACTGTCCCTTGGTTCCACCACCTACCCACCTTCGAGGACTGTCCCTTTGTTCCACCACCTACCCACTTTGAGGACTGTCCCTTGGTTCCACCACCTACCCACCTTCGAGGACTGTCCCTTGATTCCACCACCTACCCACCTTCGAGGACTGTCCCTTGGTTCCACCACCTACTCACCTTCGAGGACTGTCCCTTGGTTCCACCACCTACCCACCATCAAGGACTGTCCCTTGGTTCCACCGCCTACCCACCTTCCAGTACTGCCCTTTTTAGAGAATTCAGAACCAAGTATAATTTTGTGATGCTAATGAACAACAATAGACCCCGCCCCCCTGCAACAGTAGACTCCCACCAGCAACAAAAGATCTCCCAGCAGCCAGCATCAATATAACCTCCAGCGCCCAGCAACAGTAGACCCCTTCCTCAACAGTAGAAATACACTTTAAGTCAGCATTATTGTGACATATTTTTTTGTCCATCAACGTCATACCTTCCAACATTTTGAGATGGGAATGAGGGACACCTACTAGCAAATATATGTAGGCATAGGACACGCCCCCTTCCACACCCCCTTAAAGGAGAATTAACCAAAAAAAAAGGTTAATTAAATTCACAAATGCTTTTTTTTACCACTACTATATTGGCTTTTAACAAATGCAGCAATCAATTTAGAATTTGGATGAATGAATGATGAATGAATGAATGATTTGTATAGCGCTGCAACTGCTAAACTGGATAAAAGGTTTAGCACTGGGAAACACTTTTTGAAAGATAAAAATGTATTTTAAAGTGGAAGTAAACCCTCCTATTGTTTTCAGCCAAAGAAGCTGCCATCTTGGCCTCTGTTCAATCTTCAATTGCCACAGTGCTGCACATGTGGTCAGTTATAATAAACAAAACTTAATACCCGCGCCAAAGAATGCTAAATAAACATAAAAAGTGAAAAACGCATAACACCATGCGATAATTTGCAAACGATACTGCTGCTGCTGCCTAAAAGGTTAAAAGGACCTTAAATATGAAATACAAGGGAATGAGGCTGCGCTAGCAGGTGTGAATCACCACTAGGGGTGTAGGTGAAACAAACAAAAGTGTATAAAACAGATTGTGCAACTATAGTAGCAAAATTGCTGGTACACGTGACTCACCACTAGGGAGTGGTGCAATTGGTGCCACTAAAGCCCCATACACACGCTCGGACAATCCGCGGACCAGGTCGGTCGGACTTTGTCCGACGTACTTTGTCCGATGTTGGCGTTGCGTACACACGGTCGGACTACGTTGTCGGAATATCCGGTCCGGAAGAACGTCGTGGCGTAAGTCGTCGTCCACGAGATTACAAAAGGGAAGTTCAGCACCACGTCAGGCACCCGTTGGGCTCCTTCTGCTGATCCCGTGTTTATCGAGAGTTAGTGGAAGTTTGGTGACTTAAGATTCGCGCTTCTCAGTTTTCTGACTCAGATCGTTACTGCTCTTCAGTTTGTGCTTGTCGTGCGTATCTGTTTATTAGTGCGTGTAGTCAGTTCGCATTTGTTGGTCATTGCGGCCTATATCTTGATATAGGACGCTTTGATTTGCACTGCTTATTGTCTGCTCGTTGCTGGTATTCACTTCGTTCTTTCAGGCCTTGCTGTTTATCGGTGCTTTCTGTTTGTCCGTTCTGACCAGCCGACCTTTTGTGACCTTCTGAGCGATGTTTCCCGTGCGTACTCGTCGCCGAGTTCGTGCTGTACGCGGAATTGGTGTCGGGCTTTTAGCTTTGACCCAAGACCCGTCCATGAACAGAGTGACGAGGAGTATGTGGACCAAGAATTGGTTGCTTCAGCGTGACCAGTTCTCGCACATGCCTTTGCTTCGTGAGATCCGGGAGAATAATCCTGATGATTTCAGGAACTTTCTCAGGATGACGGACCCCGATTTTCACCGTCTTTTGGCTTTGCTGACCCCCTTTATCAGCCGGCAGGATACCTGCATGAGACAAGCCATTACTCCGGAGCAGAGGCTTGTTGCCACGTTGAGGTACTTGGCGACAGGGAGAAGTCTTCAGGATTTGAAGTTCTCTTCAGGTATCTCTCCCCAGGCCCTGGGAATCATTATTCCAGAGACCTGTTCTGCCATCATTCAGGTCCTGCAGGAGGACTATATTAAGGTAACATTTCAACTTTACTATTCCCTTCTATGTATGCTCTGTTTGCTAATGACTTGTATTTTTGACCTCCTTCCCTAATTACCATGATTGCAATATGTTCTAATATGCTGTGCCCCTTTTCTCCTTCATGCATTTTTCCCTTCACTTACCTCACCAGCATGCTCTTCTGCCCCAATAGACACCTATGGCCTAGTCACTTAAGCAATGTCTTTTGTCTGCTGCATAGTATTGTTTGCCCCCAAACACCCCCTAAAATATGCACAAATGTTTGCTGTGTGGTTTACTTCATGTAGAGCCCCCTTTTTTTTTTTTTTTTTCTTTTGGTGGGGGGGGGGGGGGGGGGCAAACTCATTAGGAACCCCCTCCCCCAACTGCTCTGTCAGATGGTACCAATCCTTTATCTGCTGGCTTTACCAAGGTCAATACACACTATATACCTACCTCTTTATAGTGCGCATCTTTAGGGATGAATTCAGCAAAGCATGTAGTGCAAGGGGCTGCCTCCATACATTCCATTTCCTAATTTTTTGTCTTCTTTCCCTCCTATTAGCTTGCTTGGTAATTTAATAATGTCACACTGTGCCTGCCTTTTTTGGGGGGGGGGGGGGGGAATGTTATTTGATATTTCCTGTGGCCTGCCAATAGTTTTAATTACAGAGGGTCTGGCCAAACTAGGCCACATTATTTATCCATTTGCCAATCAATGAAGTGCAGAGGGTTACCTGTCCACCACCCCCCCCCCCCCCCCCCCCCCCCAAAACCATAGTTATTGCCAATGTCCCATCAGAAGTGGGGGGATTGATGGGGGGGTGAGTAATCTGTGAAGGGGAGCCTCTACTTTTCTGTGTAAATACTTTCCAGCCTCCAATTTTATACAATGCTCTTGTTCCAAGATGTTGATTGTCTAATCTGCTTGCAATGTTTAGGTGCAAAGTGACTAATTTTTTTTTTCTTGTTTCACTCCACAGTTCCCTTCCACGCCACAGGAATGGCAGACTGTGGCCTCCCACTTTGCCAGCCGTTGGGACTTTCCTAACTGCGGAGGGGCAATTGATGGGAAACACGTCCGCATCGTCCCACCGCCCAACTCGGGGTCCTACTATTATAATTATAAAGGGTTTAATAGTGTAGTGATGTTGGCGGTGGTGTCGGCAACATACGAGTTTATGTATGTGGACGTGGGGATGAACGGCCGGATATCGGATGGTGGGGCCATTACGCACACGGAGTTCTACTGGCGTCTCCAAAGTGGCAGTCTGTGCTTGCCACCTCCAGAGGAGAATGCCGAAGGACTCCCCTTCGTCTTTGTCGCAGATGAAGCGTTTGCGCTGACTCCCCATGTGATGAGGCCGTTCCCGATGAGGACCCTCACCCCGGACCAGAGGGTCTTCAACTACAGGCTGTCCAGAGCCAGAAGAGTGGTGGAGAACGCTTTTGGCATCCTGGCCAGCCGCTTCCGCCTGTTCCTGACGGCATTTAACTTGGCGGAATACAAACTGAACCACATAGTTCTTGCCTGTTGCATATTGCACAACTTCCTCAAAAGACATAACAGGAACTATGTGGTGCCCGTTGGCCCAGATGTGGAGGGCCCTCCAAATGCGGACCTCACAGCCCTTCGAGTGGCACGTCCAGGCTTGCCCCCTCTCAATGCCCGCGTGGTCCGGGACCAATATATGGAATACTTTGTGGGTAGGGGGGCCATTGCTCTGCCTGACGATGTGTGAGAGGCATTTTTTAATAAATCTGATATTTTAAACAACCTCTGATTTCTTGTCATTTCAGTCTTCTTTTTAGCTTATTTTACTTTGTCATTTTTTCCCTTTGCCTTCGACAGTGGTAATGCACTTTCTGGGCAAAAGGAGGTAACAGTCTCTTCTTCCCAAAAAGATTATTCTCATGTGTGTTTGCTACCTAATCTTTGGTCTAGAGAAGGTTTGTCCTGCATAACTGACACCCAAAATACTCCTTTTCAGCACCAGGTCTGACATGTGTGTATTCTCCAAAATGCTGTGCTCCGTGTTTTCGTACAAAGCACTGTGGGTGTCATTTACATAAGTCAAATCCGCTATGCTCTACAAGTGCATTGAAAAAGTTCCCTGGGAAAGGAAATTGCAGTGCAAAGTGGATTTGCCTTTAGTAAATAACACCCATTGCCCCCCATATCCTTTACATTTTACATACATAATGCATTGTTTTATTTAAATAAGGAAGCCACACATTTTGAAAAATAAAAAAGTTTACTTGGAAAACATTCACAAGTGCGTTTACAATCTTCACGCCAAAACTGACAACATCTTGGTTATTTACAACATTATTTACAAAGATTACGCAATTGGTACAACCAGGCATGGAGCTAAGCAGAACCTATGAAGTAGGAAAGTTCAACTTTGTAAAGTGAAGACAAGATCAGACATGACTATATGTTCAAAGTGTGTTTTGATCTTGCCTTCATCACATGGGGGGGTCACCCCCGAAAAGTGGAAATTTGGAACATGCACACAATTTGGTTCTGAAAATGGTCATTAGATGGTAAAACACATGCCTAGAAGCTTCAAAAGTGCCATTTTCCATCATGGGGATGAATGGACGTTTTTTGGGGGTGCAACCCCTTCACCACAACCACTTTCGTAGTTCGTAAAGTGTTTGCACCCCCAAAAAAACGTTGCCATTCATCCACCATGATGGGAGCTAGCACATGTGGACACAATGTGTGCATGTTCCAAATTTCACACAGTTTTTAAGTTGCAAATGTGTTCAGAAGCTGGCACAAATGTGTGTAAATTACTTGGTGCTTTTTCATATTTTTCCTAAAACATCAATGATGTTCTTCAATTTTTGTTGAACATCATTGATGTTTTGCTTTATGTAATCTAGATCTCGATTGCAGACCATTATCTCTCCGATGAGTACGTGGGCACTCTCTGTGGTAAAGTGCGATTTTTCTTCCACAACATCCACGTCACCTAAAAACCACAAACAAAAAAAATGGGGTGTTGGAAATGAGGCAGCCATACATGGATTAGCTTACCAGTAGCTGTGTTCTCCCACACTCACCTGTTGTGGTGACAATTTCTCCAAGTTCGATGATCTCTCCTTCCTCCTCCTCCTCTGCTTCTGCTCTTTCCCCTTTTTTGGTAGGTGTTGGTTTGGGGGTTTCCTCAGACGGCCCAAGTTTTCGCTCCCCTATGAGAATGTCCAAAAGGAAGATTTAGCAACACAAGCTATTGAGGGCAGAAATATGAAATGACAAACATTGCTTGAAAGTGACGGACACTATTTTAGTTTGGCCAGTTACAAATGTCAACTACATGAATGAAGTCACTTTGTAAAGGTGCTAAACTGACTAGCTTTTTGGTAGAAGTTTGTGTGATGGAGACCCCCCTCTAGTATCCACTGGAGCACATGTGTGGAAAAGCATAATAAAAAGGGGGTTTGGGTGTCCCAGCACTAGTGCTCTAGAGTCCAGATGGGTAAACAGCTACTGAGTGACCTCTCCTTTACATTGAATAAATTGGCTTTACATTCTTGATGACATTTCTAGTGAGAACAAACTTCCTTTCCCCAAAAAAACACCAAACATCGTATTATAAGTGGCCGAACGATCGAGGTTGCGTACGATCGAATGCACACACACACGACCATGACAGTGGCAGAAAGATCGAGGCTGAGTACGATCGAATGCATAGACGAACCTGAAAGTGGCCATTTTGGAATGTACAACTGGTAAAAATCAAAACACAAAAATTTGAATTTCGTTTCGTTTCGTTTCGTCCCGTTTCGTATATAAAAAAATTCGTAATTCGTAATTCGTGTACGAAATTCCGTTCGAATTCGTACGAAATACGAAATTCGGACGAATCGTAATTTTTTTTTACGAATCGTTAGTAAAGTTACGAATCGTTACGAATCGTTACGAATCGTTACGAATCGTTAACGCGGCTAATGAATTGTTGGTTCTCATAACACAGAGAACAATTCGAATCCAACTACAAATATCGAATTTCAATTTCAAGTTACGAATCGTTACGAATCGTTATGAATAGTTACGAATCGTTACGAATCGTTATGAATAGTTACGAATCGTTAGTAAATCCAACTACCAATATCGAATTTCAACTAATTTGAACGAAATTATTATAGCAGATATAACGAATGAATTCGAATGACAAAGTGTCATTTTTGCAGAAAAAAAAAAAGCGTAGGGGTCCCCCCAAATTCAATAACCAGGCCCTTCAGGTCTGGTATGGATATTAAGGGGGACCCCAGCCAAAAAAAAATAAAAAAAATGGCGTGGGGTCCCCCCCAAATATCCATACCAGACCCTTCAGGTCTGGGATGGATTTTAAGGGGAACCCCGGCCAAAAAAAAAAAAAAAAATGGCGTGGGGTCCCCCTCAAAATCCATACCAGACCCTTTATCCGAGCACGCAACCTGGCAGGCCGCAGGAAAGGAGGGGGGGACGAGAGCGGCCCCCCCTCCCGCCTGAACCGTACCAGGCCACATGCCCTCAACATTGGGAGGGTGCTTTGGGGTCCCCCCCAAAGCACCTTGTCCCCATGTTGATGAGGACAAGGGCCTCATCCCCACAACCCTGGCCGGTGGTTGTGGGGGTCTGCGGGCGGGGGGCTTATCGGAATCTGGAAGCCCCCTTTAACAAGGGGACCCCCAGATCCCGGCCCCCCCCCCTGTGTGAAATGGTAAGGGGGTACAAAAGTACCCCTACCATTTCACCAAAAAAGTGGCAAAAATGGTAAAAATGACAGGAGACGTCTTTGACAATTCCTTTATTAAAATCTTCGTTCTTCTTTCTTCTGGTCTTCCTTTCTTCATCTTCTCCTTCTTCTCCTTCCGTCATCTTCTTCCATCTTCTTCTTCCTTCGATTCGCTTCTTCTTCCTCCGGTCTTCTCGTCCTTCTCGTCCGGCGTCGTCCTTCTCGTCCGGCATCGTCGTCTCTTCTCGCAGGCCGCTCCTCGCAATGGGAGGCTCCCGCTCTGTGAGGCTCCGCTCCGGGTGACAGGTCTTTTATAACGAAGGCACCTGGTGACCCCGCCCCCTCTGACGCACGGGGACGTCATGTGGAATTCCCTATGGCTTTCCCCATGACGTCAGAGGGGGGGCGGGGTCACCGGGTGCCTTCGTTATACAAGACCTGTCACCCGGAGCGAAGCCTCACAGAGCGGGAGCCTCCCATTGCGAGGAGCGGCCTGCGAGAAGAGACGACGATGCCGGACGAGAAGGACGACGCCGGACGAGAAGGACGAGAAGACCGGAGGAAGAAGAAGCGAATCGAAGGAAGAAGAAGATGGAAGAAGATGACGGAAGGAGAAGATGACGGAAGGAGAAGATGAAGAAAGGAAGACCAGAAGAAAGAAGAAAGAAGATTTTAATAAAGGAATTGTCAAAGACCGTCTCCTGTCATTTTTACAATTTTTGCCACTTTTTTGGTGAAATGGTAGGGGTACTTTTGTACCCCCTTACCATTTCACACAGGGGGGGGGGGCCGGGATCTGGGGGTCCCCTTGTTAAAGGGGGCTTCCAGATTCCGATAAGCCCCCCGCCCGCAGACCCCCACAACCACCGGCCAGGGTTGTGGGGATGAGGCCCTTGTCCTCATCAACATGGGGACAAGGTGCTTTGGGGGGGACCCCAAAGCACCCTCCCAATGTTGAGGGCATGTGGCCTGGTACGGTTCACAGGCGGGAGGGGGGGCCGCTCTCGTCCCCCCCTCCTTTCCTGCGGCCTGCCAGGTTGCGTGCTCGGATAAGGGTCTGGTATGGATTTTATGGGGGACCCCACGCCATTTTTTTTGGCTAGGGTTCCCCTTAAAATCCATCCCAGACCTCAAGGGTCTGGTATGGATTTTGAGGGGGACCCTACGCCATTTTTTTTTTTTTTTGGCTGGGGGTCCCCTTAATATCCATCCCAGACCTGAAGGGCCTGGTTATTGAATTTGGGGGGACCCCTACACATTTTTTTTATCAATGACTTCAATGAATGACAGTTCTCTGTATTACGGATCCAACCATTCATTTGCCGACAATAGCTGCGACTCGATTTTAAATAGTTTTTTTTTTCCTGCAAAAATGACACTGTGCAGGGACAGTTCCCTATATTAGATATACTGAATCTCGAATCATTCGAAGCATTCGTTATATCCGCTATTATAATTTCTTTCATATTAGTTGAAATTACATATTTGTTAGTTGTTGTATTCGAATTGTTCTCTGTATTGCGGGAATCGGCAATTAGCCGCGAGTGATTTTAAATGTCTTTTTTTCCTGCAAAAATGACACATTGTACAGAGAGAGTTCTAAACACGGGAAACATGACCCCCTTCATAGGCATACTATAGAGTATATAGTATATAGAAGGGCGCAGGTTTCCTGTGTTTAGAACTCTCTCTGTACAATGTGTCATTTTTGCAGGAAAAAAAGACATTTAAAATCACTCGCGGCTAATTGCCGATTCCCGTAATACAGAGAACAATTCGAATGTTGTATTGTAACTAACAAATATGTAATTTCAACTAATATGAAAGAAATTATAATAGCGGATATAACGAATGCTTCGAATGATTCGAGATTCAGTATATCTAATATAGAGAACTGTCTCTGTACAATGTGTCATTTTTGCAGGAAAAAAAAAACTATTTAAAATCAGTCGCAGCTATTGCCGGCAAATGAATTGTTGGATCCGTAATACAGAGAACTGTCATTCATTGAAGTCATTGATAAAAAAATGTGTAGGGGTCCCCCCAAATTCAATAACCAGGCCCTTCAGGTCTGGGATGGATATTAAGGGGGACCCCAGCCAAAAAAAAAAAAAAAAAATGGCGTAGGGTCCCCCTCAAAATCCATACCAGACCCTTGAGGTCTGGGATGGATTTTAAGGGGAACCCTAGCCCAAAAAAATGGCGTGGGGTCCCCCATAAAATCCATACCAGACCCTTATCCGAGCACGCAACCTGGCAGGCCGCAGGAAAGGAGGGGGGGACGAGAGCGGCCCCCCCTCCCGCCTGAACCGTACCAGGCCACATGCCCTCAACATTGGGAGGGTGCTTTGGGGTCCCCCCCAAAGCACCTTGTCCCCATGTTGATGAGGACAAGGGCCTCATCCCCACAACCCTGGCCGGTGGTTGTGGGGGTCTGCGGGCGGGGGGCTTATCGGAATCTGGAAGCCCCCTTTAACAAGGGGACCCCCAGATCCCGGCCCCCCCCCCTGTGTGAAATGGTAAGGGGGTACAAAAGTACCCCTACCATTTCACCAAAAAAGTGTCAAAAATTGTAAAAATGACAGGAGACGGTCTTTGACAATTCCTTTATTAAAATCTTCTTTCTTCTGGTCTTCTTTCTTCTTCTTCCTTCTTCTTCTCCTTCCGGCATCTTCTTCCATCTTCTTCTTCCTTCGATTCGCTTCTTCTTCCTCCGGTCTTCTCGTCCTTCTCGTCCGGCGTCGTCCTTCTCGTCCGGCGTCGTCCTTCTCGTCCGGCATCGTCGTCTCTTCTCGCAGGCCGCTCCTCGCAATGGGAGGCTCCCGCTCTGTGAGGCTTCGCTCCGGGTGACAGGTCTTGTATAACGAAGGCACCCGGTGACCCCGCCCCCCTCTCTGACGTCATGGGGAAAGCCATAGGGAATTCCACATGACGTCCCCGTGCGTCAGAGGGGGCGGGGTCACCAGGTGCCTTCGTTATAAAAGACCTGTCACCCGGAGCGGAGCCTCACAGAGCGGGAGCCTCCCATTGCGAGGAGCGGCCTGCGAGAAGAGACGACGATGCCGGACGAGAAGGACGACGCCGGACGAGAAGGACGAGACGAGAAGGACGAGAAGAGGAAGAAGAAGCGAATCGAAGGAAGAAGAAGATGGAAGAAGAAGATGACGGAAGGAGAAGATGAAGAAGGAGAAGATGAAGAAAGGAAGAGAAGAAAGAAGATTTTAATAAAGGAATTGTCAAAGACCGTCTCCTGTCATTTTTACCATTTTTGCCACTTTTTTGGTGAAATGGTAGGGGTACTTTTGTACCCCCTTACCATTTCACACAGGGGGGGGGGGCGGGATCTGGGGGTCCCCTTGTTAAAGGGGGCTTCCAGATTCCGATAAGCCCCCCGCCCGCAGACCCCCACAACCACCGGCCAGGGTTGTGGGGATGAGGCCCTTGTCCTCATCAACATGGGGACAAGGTGCTTTGGGGGGGACCCCAAAGCACCCTCCCAATGTTGAGGGCATGTGGCCTGGTACGGTTCAGGCGGGAGGGGGGGCCGCTCTCGTCCCCCCCTCCTTTCCTGCGGCCTGCCAGGTTGCGTGCTCGGATAAAGGGTCTGGTATGGATTTTGAGGGGGACCCCACGCCATTTTTTTTTTTTTTTTTTTGGCCGGGGTTCCCCTTAAAATCCATCCCAGACCTGAAGGGTCTGGTATGGATATTTGGGGGGGACCCCACGCCATTTTTTTTATTTTTTTTTGGCTGGGGTCCCCCTTAATATCCATACCAGACCTGAAGGGCCTGGTTATTGAATTTGGGGGGACCCCTACGCTTTTTTTTTTTTTCTGCAAAAATGACACTTTGTCATTCGAATTCATTCGTTATATCTGCTATAATAATTTCGTTCAAATTAGTTGAAATTCGATATTGGTAGTTGGATTTACTAACGATTCGTAACTATTCATAACGATTCGTAACGATTCGTAACTATTCATAACGATTCGTAACGATTCGTAACTTGAAATTGAAATTCGATATTTGTAGTTGGATTCGAATTGTTCTCTGTGTTATGAGAACCAACAATTCATTAGCCGCGTTAACGATTCGTAACGATTCGTAACGATTCGTAACGATTCGTAACTTTACTAACGATTCGTAAAAAAAAATTCGTATTCCGTACGGAATTCGTAAAAAAAAAAAAATTCGTACTACAGATTCGTAAATTCGTACGAATTTCGAAAAATTCGTACGAATTACGAATTCGTACGAAACGAATCGCACATGTCTACCATGTTTATATTAGAAAGAAAATTGGCAGCCTGAGGAGTGCGTATATCAGGGAGAGGAAGAAGGTCGTGAAGTCTGAGGAAACTGCAACTTCAGCAGATGAGGTCTATGTCCCCAAGCTCTGGTACTATCAGAGTCTCCATTTTCTGAAGGACCAGGCTGATGTCACGGAGCCAACCTCAACTCCTCCTTCCACGCTTCCTTGCGCACAGCCCACCCCTGATGAGGCTTCCGAGGAGCAACCTGGGCCTTCCAGTCTGGAAGAGGTGGAGGAGCCCAGCTTGTTCCAGGTATAGTAGTTTTGCTACCATTTATGGGAATAATGAATGATGTTCACTTAATTCAGGATCGCCAATTGCTTAGTTCCTAACGTGTTTGACATATCAACAGACAGTGGTGTGGGAGACATTTGGGGCCAGAATCTAAACTGCTGGGCTGAGAATTGTATGGTTTTCTATTTGTAAACATTTTGCACCAGTCACTAGATGAGAATTGTGTGTGTTTGATGAACAAATAACTGAAACTATGTCCCCTTTTCATACACAGGAAGACCTCAGCCAGGAGGTGGCTGTGGAAGGTGGCAGTCAGGAGGAGGCAGGGGTTAGTGGCAGCCACCAGCTGGGTAGTGGCAGCCAAGAGGGGGCTAGGCCTCGGAGCCTGACTGACACCCAAACCCCTCCCCTCCGCCCTCCGTACAAAAGGGCGAGAAGGGGGGGTTATGCGGCACAGTCAGCGCTCCGGATGATAAGAGAGGCTTCAGACTCCCTACATGCCACACCCGCCGACGAGGAGACCTTTGGCTCGGTGGTTGTCACAAAAATGATGGGTATGGAGGTGAGGCAACGCAACATGTGTGAGGGGCTCATCCTCCATGTCCTAAATAAGGGTAGGGCTGGGGAGATGACCCCAGTCACACATGTTTGCCATAGCTACCATGCTCCACCTCCTCCTCCTCCTCCTCCTCCTTCTGCCACCCCACCAGCACGACAGCCACAGCGTGGAAGGAAGCGTGGAAGGAAGACCTGAGAGTGACGACCTGGAATCAGTCTGGTCTGAGAGAAGATGGAGCCTCTCGTAGTACCAGAGCCTGGGGACCTAGATGGCATCTGCTGCAGTTCCGGATACTTTGGACTTCACGACCAGATTGCACTCCCCTTAATATACGTACTCCTCAGGCCCCCAATTTTCTACGCTTGAACAATGATGGTTGCCGTGGGGGGCCAAGGCTTGGCAAATTCCCCAAGTTTCACCATGGCTGCGTTCCTCTTTGGTTTGTTGGTGTGACCTAAATAAAGGTTTTTTTGATTTGAAATAATCATTGACTATTGTGTTTTACTTTGCTACAATGACAGTTTTTCTTTGAGTAAGCAGGTACATTTCACTAATCCTAAAGTAGAATTAACAAGGGGCACCAACAACAAACAAACTCCTAGTAAATGTAAGCAAGAAATACAAATGTAAATAATGTGTTTTTGGTAATTTGAGACACACAACCCCCCTCCAAAAAAAAAAAAAAAAAAAACATTCAAATATGTATTCCCCCCAAAAAAAAAAAAAAAAGACAAATCATGGTAAAAAAATAACAAAGATTCTTTTCCGTTCAGAGTAAAAATAAACATGTAGTGTATAAATGCTGCAAAGTAATAAAGAAGTAAGTTTGTGAGAAGTGCGGGTGAATAGGAGCAGCTAAAAGATGTCATTCTTGTTGCATTGTAAAGAAAAAGAGAATGCGCTGCATTAAAGACATTTTAACATTGCAGCGTGACGAATGTGCTGTGTCGATTAGGAAAGGTAGTTTTACCTGACCGAGCGCTTCCGTCACAGAATTTCTTCTGAGCATGCGTAGCACTTTGTCCGTCGGACAAGCGTACACACGCTCGGATTTGGTGTGATCGGACCGGGTTGACGGCAAATCTTTCCAGCAGGAGATAAGACTTTGTCCGACGGACAAACCGACGAACACTGTCCGATGGTGCATACACACGGTCTGATTTTTCAACAACCTTGTCCGATCGGACCAAATTGATGAAAAAGTCCGACCGTGTGTATGGGGCTTTAGATGGCTAATAAACGTGACTCACCACTGTGGGTATAAGTGAGAAAACAATCCCATATATGATATTGAACAAACGGTTTGAACAACAATGGTTACAAAATAATGATTGAAAAAGTCAATATTCAATATTATGAGGTTGGGATGAATTGCAGGTAGTCCTAGAGGGATGATCCCCTTAAGAACCCTACTCACCAAAACGATGTGACCCACGGCTTTGCAGTCCTAGGGTCTAGATACGCATTAATAGAATGGTGAGATGGGTGGTGTCAGAAATCCTAAGAGATACTTCAAATGGTCCAATGGAGACTCCAGTTGAATGTGGGTGCCGTGAAGAGGAAAAAAGGAACATACATGTGTAGTATCGCCGTGCTAAACCTCTGCAATGCTAAACAATAGTAACTCACTACTGAGCAGACTTGGATCAGCGAGTTCCGGGTGCGCGCTTGGCGTGCGCTCCAAGCAGAACAGGAAGCAGGCGTCACAGGCTTACTGGCCGGAAATTGCGTCTTTATGCCGCGTACACACGAAGGGACTATCCCGCGGGATTATCCGCTGGACCGAAGTCCAGCGGATAATCCCCTCGTGTGTGGGCGCCGGCGGACTTTTTTTGGCCAAAGTACGGCGGACTAAAGTTTCAGGTTTTGTTCTCAAATTATCCGCTGGACTTGGCAGTCCAGCGGATAATCCGGTCGTGTGTAGTATGGTCCGGCGTACCAAAAAGGACGCATGCTCAGTAGCTATTATGTCACGGACTCGCTCGGTCTGGTAAAACTAGCCTTCGTTTTGAAGCTCGCACAATCGTCCCGCTGCTGATTTTTTTTTTTTTTTTTTTTTTCTGACAGCGGGATTTGTATGTTATCGTACTTGAAGAATGATTTTGCCTTGCTGCTTGTATATTCACGCAGAGTACTCCCGAACGTTTTTTCTTCAGCATTCTTTAGTGAAGTTATATATTTGTATATATATATATATATATATATATATATATATATATATATATATATATATATATATATATATATATATATATATATATATATATATAGATATAGATATAGATATAGATATAGATATAGATATCCAAATCACCAAATGAAAAATATATCTATATTTCTCAATAAGCCCAAAAAAATATATATCGATATCTACATATATATATATATATATATAATATATATAGATATATAGATCTATACGTGTATAAAAATATATATATATATATATATATATATATATATATATATATATATATATATATATATATATATATATATATGTACATATATCTCTATATAGATATTTTTTATTATTTGTTGGTTATAAAAAGGATTAGTTATTACACATGATACAATTGTGGAGTCAGCAGAGCTTGCCCTTAATTCAGATCTTAACCCTCACCTTTCCAGCGACTGCACTTGCAGTTCCATTGAAGTTGCACTTTACACTTGTATTGTCAAATGAATGTTTAGACATGTACCTGCCTACTCCTAAAGAAACTATGTTTTTGAATAACAAGCACGTATATCATTATTTGATGAAAATTAAATGACCATTTATTCTGGTTAAAACAAACAAGGCAAAACAAAATAGGAAGGCAACACTGGAGCCACTTGTAGATTTTGTGAAGACTTTTTGCCCCAACGGCAGACACCAAGTTTGTGAAGCCAAAAATTAAGCTTGGGCACATTTCATACAATATAGGGAGCACAAGAAGATTGACCAGGAATCAGACAGACCAGGAACAGCAGCAGATGACATCTATGTCCCCAAGCTGTGGCACTACAACAGCCTGTGTCTTCTGTGAGACCAGACTGAAGCCAGGCAATCACTTCCGACTCTTCCCACCACGCTGCCCTGCACTCTTCCCTGCAGTCTTCCCTGCACGCTTCCTTGGAGGCTGACTTGTGGGAGGAGGAGGAGTAGGAGGAGGAGGAGGAGGAGGAGGAGAAGAAGGAAGACGAGGAGGAGGAGGAGGAGAAGTTGGTGTCGGGCCTTCATGGGTCAGGCGGGTGGATTCTCGTAATTCACCCCTCAAACCCCCCCTAATTGCCTCAGAAATGAGGCCCTCACACAGGTGCCGTTGGCCCCTCTCCATTTCCAGCAACCTGCTGGACACGTAGCTGGCATAGGCCTCTTCTGGAAGGGGGGGTTTGTCGAGAATCGCACTCGCCTTCCGAATCAGTTGCAGTGATTCCTCCTCAACAATGGTCATCCTCCTGGGCCTTCTTGGGGGTAAGGGCAGGGGTGGAGGTAGACTTCTTAATTGGGTCTGGCTGTCACTCTGGCTCGTGCTGGGCCCAGCCACCTCCTGGCTCTCGCTGGTCATGTCCTCCTCCTCCTCCATACCACTTGTCCCGGCATCATCCTGGGTCAGCTCATCCTGTGTGCAAATAAAAACAAAAATCAAACACCTGTTTTGTGGTTTCTGGCCTCCTCAATCATCCAATTGTAAACTTAGGAACGAGCATCTAAATTTTCCAAAAGATCCAAAAGGCTATCATTTGGACCCCTGCATTTTCCAAGCAGATCACCAATGTTGTCTAACGCTTTTTTTGCCACTACTGGATGTATGTATACACTATATATGTATCGATATGTTGCACCAACACTTTTTAGAAGTGTGCATAATTTTTGTCAGTTTTTTTCACAATTCTGAGTTCAGGGTGTTAATTGTTTCACATTTTAACGTTTACAGCATTAATATTCACACAATCACAATTTAGGCTACTAAATATATACCTGGCTCCAGCTGGGCGCATCAGCCTGCTCCAAGGTGGAGGGGTCTTCTCCTTCCGTGGAAGCCTCAGCTGGGGTGGAGGGAAGAGTGGAGGGAAGAGTGGAGGGAAGGGTGGAGGGAAGAGTCGACAGTGATTGCCTGGGTTCCATCTGGTCACCTATAAAAGTCAGTTGGTTGTAGTACCACAGCTTGGGTACATAAACATTCTCTGCTGCTGCTCCTGATCTGACTGATTCCTCAATCTTCTTGCGCTCCCGCTTGTACATGTGCCTTAAACTTGCAATTCTGGCTTCCACAAACTTGGTGTTTGCGTTGGGGACTTTAGTCTTCACAAAAGCCACAAGTGGCCCCAGTGTTGCCTTCCGGACATCCCTATTGCCATATAAAGGGTTCTTGAGCTGCCACAGGTTGGTATTTTTTCTGTACAGGGCAATGAATTCGGACATGAACTGCTGGTCCTTGAATGGATTCAACTGGGGTGATGACATGTTTGTTTCTGTTTTGTTAGTAATGGCAATACAAAAGACCAAAAACACAAATGTTACTTAAAACGCACAACCAGTTTTTCTTAACAAACATTACACAACACACCCACACACAGGCAGCAACCCCTACACACAGGCAGCAACACATCCACACAGGCAGCAACCCCTACACACAGGCAGCAACACATCCACACAGGCAGCAACCCCTACACACAGGCAGCAACCCCTACACACAGGCAGCAACCCCTCCACACAGGCAGCAACCCATACACACAGGCAGCAACCCCTACACACAGGCAGCAACCCATACACACAGGCAGCAACCCCTACACACAGGCAGCAACCCCACACACAGGCAGCAACCCATACACACAGGCAGCAACCCCTACACACAGGCAGCAACCCCTACACACAGGCAGCAACCCCTACACACAGGCAGCAACCCCTACACACAGGCAGCAACCCCTACACACAGGCAGCAACACACACAAATCCTTAAAAAATGCTGGCCCAAAACCCAAAAAAAAACACAGTAATGCATCCTAGAAAACACTTACCTTCGTACAGAGCGCTCGCTACTTCCGTTCGGGAACACGTGGGCCCCTCAAACAGCCTTATATACACTGCGCACGCGTCGAAGTCCGCCTGCGTCCTCCGCGTCGCCCGCCCATGACGTTCCTCATGACGAGTATTCCCCGCCCCGCTTCCCCTCGTTGCATTGTTGGTGAATTAATTCATGAATATGGCGGACACATTCTCAGCCAGTAGCGCGGAGGAAAGCCAAGAAGCCAACACATCTGCATCCAGCAGCAGATATAAGGCCACCAATATGGCCTTTGAAGAGATGGTGGAGATGGTGGACATCCTCCAAAGGGAAGATTACGACGGGGAAAATGGCCCGTACCCTCGACCCAACTTGCGCAAGGACAAGATTCTCACTACAATCGTCAGCACCCTGGAGCAGAAATTCGGCGTACGAAGGGGCAAGGATCAACTGCGCAAGCGATGGTCCGACATCAAATCCAGGGAGCACGATCAGTATAGGAGAATTCGAAAAGCCATCAAAAAAAGTAAGTCAAGCACGTGCGCTACTATGGTTATACTTGATATGTCTAATCTTGCGCAGATGTAATTACCATTCGTCCGTGAAACTTGCGCAGATGTTATTACCATTCGTCCGTGAAACTTGCGCAGATTTAATTACCATTCGTCCGTGAAACTTGCGCAGATTTAATTACCATTCGTCCGTGAAACTTGCGCAGATTTAATTACCATTCGTCCGTGAAACTTGCGCAGATTTAATTACCATTCGTCCGTGAAACTTGCGCAGATGTTATTACCATTCGTCCGTGAAACTTGCGCAGATGTAATTACCATTCGTCCTGAAACTTGCGCAGATTTAATTACCATTCGTCCGTGAAACTTGCGCAGATTTAATTACCATTCGTCCGTGAAACTTGCGCAGATTTAATTACCATTCGTCCGTGAAACTTGCGCAGATGTTATTACCATTCGTACCTGAAACTTGCGCAGATGTAATTACCATTCGTACCTGAAACTTGCGCAGATTTAATTACCATTCGTCCGTGAAACTTGCGCAGATTTATTACCATTCGTACGTGAAACTTGCGCAGATTTAATTACCATTCGTCCGTGAAACTTGCGCAGATTTAATTACCATTCGTACGTGAAACTTGCGCAGATTTAATTACCATTCGTCCTGAAACTTGCGCAGATGTTATTACCATTCGTACCTTGAAACTTGCGCAGATGTAATTACCATTCGTACCTGAAACTTGCGCAGATTTAATTACCATTCGTACGTGAAACTTGCGCATATTTGATGAAAGTTCCGTTTGTCTTCATAACGTTTATTGAGTTTACCTGGCTTTGGGTTGTTGGAGTTGTAAGGTTGTTTATTATTGTCACTATCTATACAATTACTGCTGTAGTAAGGGTTTTAGGGGTAACTTACACAGGGACTCCAGAGGCTGTTTTGGGGGGGGGGGGGGATAAATATGTTAAGCAGGGTCTCATGCTCACAATTCCCAAAAAATGCTCATCATCTCTAAATACTGTAGGTGGTGACTTTTCAAAGAAGTACACTCACCTGTCCCTTGGATGGTGCAGCTACAATCTCTGATCTTGCAATCATGAAATTAATGTTTGCGGCTTCACTTCCCGGGTCACTATTGGGCATGCGCCAGTTGCGCAATGCAATAGGACTGGTCCGCGCGAGCTCGGGGACCCCTGTGTGTCCCAGCAGACAGCACGGTGGGACGGGATGTGGCGTATACTTCTGTGGGAGTCTAGGGCCGGATGTGTGTGCAAATACCTGCCTTACACAGGTATCTGCAACCCATCCCCCCTAAAAGGTTCAAAATAAGACACCACAGGGGTGCAGGGATCCAATGAGCGGAAGTTCAAATTTAGGGTTGAAGGGCGGTTTAAGTATTGGAGTTTCATTAGATAGACATTTCAATTCTGTCTTCAAGTAGGATCTTCTAACAAACTGCTAATAATTGGCAAGACTTTTAAACAATGTTTACTAATCCTATTTTGGCACTCAAATATCAGTGTGATTCAAAAGTGTACCTTTTTGTGTTCCATTACCATAGGGGGCAAAAGACTCAGACGTCAGTCCGAACCTACGAGGACCTCCCGGCATCACCAGACTAATTGGGCAGTTAGCCCAAGCCCGCGCGTGGATGTGGCGGAACAGGTCGTTGAAGTCGATCAAATCTGCACCCCACCAAGTGAGTGTCTCAGAACACAGATTGAGGTAATAAATTAAGGTCTGCATGTTTTTGACACTTTTTTTCTTGTGTTTTATCTACCCAACTTTTAGGTGATGCTGATCTGTTTGTGGAAGGACAAGCTGCGGAGCCATTTTCCACTGACAGTGCCCACAGGCTTATTGGCCAGATCATGGCCTGGAATCTGCAGCTGGAAAATATGCAGAAGGAGATGGCCACCATGCAGCAGGGAATGAAGGACATGATTGATGTTTTGGGGAGAATCTAAAGACCCCTTTTACATTTCTTAACATCAATCATGTCCTTCATTCCCCTTTTGATGCGCTGTTTAACTAATTTTAGAGGCCAAATTTTTAATATGCACACGGTATGTCAACATGTGCTATGTGCCATCAGGCGATCTCAATGGACGCATTTGGTGTTTGCAACCCCTAATGCTAGTAGGTGAGAGGGAAGGGGTTTCACACACAAAACACGTCCATTGATTCCCCATGATGGAACATAGCACATGTTGACATTACCCATTTTCCAGTTAAATTAGTGTGCATATTCAAAATTTGGCTTCTTCTGTTCATGGGTTACCTGTTGAACTTTGTAAGTTCTGGACTTTTACATTGTGTAAATAATTTCAAATGCTAAGCCTAAATTTTTTAACAATTTTAAACATGTTTTTATGTTTGTTTTAAAAAATCAATCCCAAAAAAAAATATGTTGTGAGAAAAACACCAAAAAAATGTCAAAAAGATAACATAAAAAAAAAAAAAAAAAAAAATCTGGTTCAAAAAAAAAAAAAAAAAACCAAAAAAAAAAAATACCAAAACAACAAAAAAAAAAAAAAAAAATAAAAAAAAAAAAAACAAAAGTTTTGGATGTGCACTATAATAAAAAAAAATAATGTTTGCACAAATTCAAAAATGTGTGGCTTCTTCTTTTTAAATACTACCAGTTTGACAAAAACATGTTGTGGTTCATTGACAAAGGGGCTTATTTACTAAACGCTAAACAAGTTTGCCACTATTAAGATGTGCACTAGGACAACATATAAAACAGGCCAAATTAAAAGCAAAACAATACGAAACTACCAATATTTCAAACATAAATAACTGTATTTATTCTTTGTAAATCAAAAAGATGGTTTAAGGGTCTGCTGCCATTTCAATGGCCCCCCTACCATTAAAATACTGTAAATAAAGGTCCCGCACTTGCTGGGCTGATTGTGGTGCGGAACCAAGAGGGCGATTATCCAGCCCTGTCATGTTGCCTTCCACTCCGGCCTCAGGGCCAATTGGTAAGGAGTATGTTCCTGAATGTTTCCGTAAATAATTGTGCATGACACAGCATGCAAGAATGATAGTATTGAGTTTGTACTCTGCCAGATGTAGGGATGTAAGGAGCAATCTGAAACGGTTGGCCATAATACCAAATGCATTTTCCACCACCCTTCTTGCTCTGGCCAACCGATAATTAAAAATCCTCCTCTCAGGGGTGAGGGATCGTTGGGGAAATGGCCTCATCAGATGGTCACCCAGACCGAACGCCTCGTCGGCAATGAAGACGAAGGGGAGTCCCTCCACATTATCTTCATCTGGTGGCAGCTCCAGCCCACCAGTTTGGAGACGATGACCGAACTCCGTGTGGTTGAAGACTCCTCCGTCCGACATCCGGCCGTTTTTCCCCACATCCACATACAGAAAGTCATATTGTGCCGACACCACCGCCATCAACACGATACTATGGAACCCCTTATAATTCCAATAGTATGACCCCGAATGGGGTGGGGGCACAATTCGCACGTGTTTGCCGTCAATCGCCCCTCCGCAGTTGGGAAAGTCCCAACGGGCAGCAAACTGGGAAGCCACAGTCTGCCATTCCTGTGGCGTGGAGGGACACTGTGAAGTCAAACAGAAAGATACAATTTAAATTATAAACCAGGCAAAACACCAAACTAAATGCAACAAATTAACAAACAATTTGGAAGAACATATGTATTTATTTAGTAAATCCTTGAAATAAAGCCAAAAGATTAAGGATAAAAGGGACAAATCTCTGATTGATGACCCCTCTGATGGACCAGAGAAGATAATAATGGGGATGTGGGTGGGGAGTAAATAATTGTAAGGTCACACAATACACATGCAATTAATTAAAGGTGTGTGTGGGGGGGGGGGGATAATTACAAGCTGACCAAAACCACATGCTATTAATTATCAGGGGGTGTGGGGGGGGGGATAATTACAAGCTGACCAAAACCACATGCTATTAATTATCAGGGGGTGTGGGGGGGGGATAATTACAAGCTGACCAAAACCACATGCTATTAATTATCAGGGGGTGTGGGGGGGGGGGATAATTACAAGCTGACCAAAACCACATGCTATTAATTATCAGGGGGTGTGGGGGGGGGGGGATAATTACAAGCTGACCAAAACCACATGATATTAATTATCAGGGGGTGTGGGGGGGGGGGGGATAATTACAAGCTGACCAAAACCACATGCTATTAATTATCAGGGGGTGTGGGGGGGGGGGATAATTACAAGCTGACCAAAACCACATGCTATTAATTATCAGGGGGTGTGGGGGGGGGGATAATTACAAGCTGACCAAAACCACATGATATTAATTATCAGGGGGTGTGGGGGGGGGGGATAATTACAAGCTGACCAAAACCACATGCTATTAATTATCAGGGGGTGTGGGGGGGGGGGGGGGGGGATAATTACAAGCTGACCAAAACCACATGATATTAATTATCAGGGGGTGTGGGGGGGGGATAATTACAAGCTGACCAAAACCACATGATATTAATTATCAGGGGGTGTGGGGGGGGGATAATTACAAGCTGACCAAAACCACATGATATTAATTATCAGGGGGTGTGGGGGGGGGGGGGGGGCTATAATTACAAGCTGACCAAAACCACATGATATTAATTATCAGGGGGTGTGGGGGTGCTGGGGGGGTGTGGGGGGGGGATAATTACAAGCTGACCAAAACCACATGCTATTAATTATCAGGGGGTGTGGGGGGGGGGATAATTACAAGCTGACCAAAACCACATGATATTAATTATCAGGGGGTGTGGGGGGGGGGGGGATAATTACAAGCTGACCAAAACCACATGCAATCAATTTAAAATTGAGGGTCAAGGGGGGTGAAAGGGGGGGTGAGTAAAGCTGTACAATGGAGCTGGTAATATACATTTTTAACCAAAGAAAGTGACTAGGCTAGGGGTGTTTAGGGGGCCAAGCTTCCATGCTGGGGAGGTTGGTGCAAGCAAATATGCATGTGACCCACTAAATAATACATTCTTAAAACTATTTCGATAAGTCAACCATAAAATACTAGACAAAAAAACAAAATCCAAAAATAAAAGGAATAGGGGACATTCATAGAATAGTCCTATCATGGTAATTAGCTAATGATGACATTGATGCACTACATTAACAAACATACAAGACATAGGTAATTTTAAAAGAGAAGACTTACCTTAATGTATTCCTCCTGCAGGACGTGGATAATGGCAGAACAGGTCTCTGGAATAATGAGCCCCAGAGCCTGGGGGGAGATGCCTGTCGTGAACTTGAGGTCCTGCAAGCTTCTCCCCGTCGCCAAGTAACGCAACGTGGCGACTAGCCTCTGCTCCGCACTGATGGCTTGCCGCATGCAGGTATTCTGCCTGGTAATATAAGGGGACAGCGAAGCCAACAGACGGTGAAAAATGGGGTCCGTCATCCGGAGATAATTCCTGAAATCATCAGGATTATTCTCACGGATCTCACGGAGCAAAGGCATATGCGAGAATTGGTCACGCTGGCGCAACCAATTCTTGGTCCATGAACTCCTCCTCACCCTGTTCATGGACCGGGCTCGTGCCAAGGTGTTAACCGCAACACCGAGCCCCTGCACAGCACGAACTCGTTCCCGAGTACGTCCACACTCCATGGCTTCAAAACGGTCGGCTGATCAAACAAACAACTTAACAGAACGCACTGAAGAACAGCAAGGCCTATGAAGAACGACCTGAAAAACAGGAACGAGCGGACCAGAACGGCCTGAGAACAGGTAGGAACTGATCCACACGCACTGAAAGCCAGATACAAACCTCACAAGCACAAACTGAACGGCAGAAGCGAACGAATTAAGCAGAAGTCTGAGAAGCGCGAATCGTCTCTAACCAAACGTCAACTAACACGCGATACACACGAGATTAGCTGACGGGGCCCAAAGGGTGTCGTTTGGGATCTCGAGCTTCCTTTTTCTAGTCCCGTCGTACGTGCGTACGTCATCGCGTGAACCGCCGGACTTTTTGCGTGAACCGCCGGACTTTTTGCGTGATCGTGTGTGGTCAAGTCCGTTCGCTTTTTAGTCCAGCGTACCTAGCGGGAAAGTCCAGCGGATTGTCCGCTGGACTTAGGTCCGCCGGGAAAAGTCCGTACGTGTGTACGAGGCATTATGCTCCCAATCAAGGACAGTCCCTCGAAATCAGGGATAGTTGGGAGCTATGATCAACGGCTGTCAGTTTGTCCTCTGTCCATCGCCATCTCAATCTGTCAATGTATGTCTGTCCGTCACAGTGAAAATTAGCACTGGGTGCATTATCCCAATAACATAACCAATAACAATAAAATGAATAGTTCTTGGTTATGAAATTTAAAAAAATCTCTTAATAACAAATATTTCGATAGCAAATGCTTTGTAGCTTTAAAAGTTGAAAGATGATCTTTTGCAGTATATTCAGGGCATCAGCTTGGCAAAATAAACATGTATGTGTGCAGACTGAAGATCCAATTTATAAAGGCATAATAACAAGCTGGAGGTCACAACAGATGCTACAAAATGAAAAACCAGGATGCCTGGCATATTTCTATACAGCTCTTCATACGTCACAGCATTCCGAAACATGAGCCGAGGCTGAGACACAAAAATGCGACATCCGGAAAACAGAGAGGGCCCTGATCCTAACGCATGAACAATAGTGAAACCACCCGTGAATAATGAGCACGGCAGAAAGTACATTGCTAAACTTCGGACCAGCAACAGTTTGGAACAAACTACATGAATTAAGAGGCTAGTGAAACTTTGGGTGAAGGTCAATGGATTAAAGCAGAACTCAGTCTTCTGTTTCCTTTAACTCTACTACCCAGTACCCACCCTCCCCTCCATGAAGCACCCTTCCTCACCACCGCCACCATTTTCTTTTGAACTACTTTTTACATACCTGTAACCCTTCAGTCTTCTGGACAGACCAGTGATGTCACAGCTTCTTCCTCTTCTCCTCATGCAGCAGCAGATTGTCCTTTCTCCTGGACTCAATGGAGCTCACATAATAGTCTGTTAAAGTAGTCCTGTCATTACAATGTCCAAACTAAGCTAAGCCCATGCTGTAAAAGTAGGCAATATATACAGTATCTCACAAAAGTGAGTACACCCCTCACATTTTTGTACATATTTTATTATATCTTTTCATGTGACAACACTGAAGAAATTACAGTTTGATACAATGTAAAGTAGTGAGTGTACAGCTTGTATAACAGTGTAAATTTGCTGTCCCCTCAAAATAACTCCAACACACAGCCATAAATCTAAACCACTGGCAACAAAAGTGAGTACACCCCTAAGTGAAAATGTCCAAATTGGGCCCAAAGTGTCAATATTTTGTGTGGCCACCATTATTTTCCAGCACTGCCTTAACCCTCTTGGGCATGGAGTTCACCAGAGGTTCACAGGTTGTCATTGGAGTCCTCTTACACTCCTCCATGATGACATCATGGAGCTGGTGGATGTTAGAGACCTTGTGCTCCTCCACCTTCCATGGAGTCATGGAGTCTGGCTTTTTTTTGCACATTGTTGTGCTATACTTAGGGCAGCCCATTCATTTCAATGAACTACCCTACACACCACAAGCACAGAAAAGTAGCTCATTTAACCTTTTTGAGCTTTGCAGTGTTTTTTTTAAAAGAGAAGCTCGCTTGGCTGTACTTCTTCAGTGGATCACAGGAGTGCAGCCCATTCTACACTCCTGTGACCCATTTTAAGCAGACAGTCTACTGTCTGCTGACGTCACAGAGCCAGTCCATGCTTGGGCAAGATGGCGACAATGGTGTTGGGATCTGCTAACCTGGCTTAGCCTCTCACCGAGCCGATAAGATCCTGAGCTGGCCGCTTCCACTGCCTTCATAGCCCAGTGCTCCAGTGAGCACGCGGGGGGGGGGGGGGGGGGGGAGTTTGAGCAGAGAGCTGGTGACTGACCAGCTCTCTGATAAGGGAGCCCTGAGAACCGTGCAATCTGCAGTGTTAAAGGCTAAGAGATTGTTAGAGACACCGGGGCACAGATGCCACAACGGACCAATGCTGCATCCACCTAGGTAAGTATGATTATTAAATAAAATGAAAACCCATACTTCTCTTTTAACTGCATGTTTTGCAGAGTTTGTTGTACATTTTTCATGCAAAAAATGTGTGTCGGCTAGCCATTTTTGCGGGTGCCATTAACAATGAGTGACATGCATTTATTTGCTCATTTGTGTGATTGTGCGTGCATTCATGAAGTATGTGGTGTGAATGCAGCCTTAGTTTATATCAGCTAAATACATTCCAAAACAAGAAACAAGATTTTGTGCAAAGTCTTATGCCGCGTACACATGATCGGATTTTCCAACGGGAAATGTTGGATGTGAGCTTGTTGGCTGAAAATCCGACTGTGTGTATGCTCCATAGAACATTTGTTGTCAGACTTTGTTGGCTAGCAGGTTCTCAAATTTTCCGCCAACAAAACGTTGTTGTCGGACTTTCCGATTGTGTGTACACAAGTCCATCGCACAAAAGTTCACGTATGCTCGGAATCAAGTACAATCCGGAAGCGCTCGGTCTTGTAAAACTAGCGTTCGTAATGGAGATATCACTACGTTCGTAATTGTTGGCCAACATTTGAGTGACCGTGTGTATGCAAGACAAGTTGGAGCCAACAACCTTCGATCAAAATTCCACGGTTTTGTTGTCGGAATGTCCGATCGTGTGTACGGAGCATAATAGTGTGTTTTCTATACAAAGCAGCCACAGCCTTAGTAGAAGACCCTGTCCCCTGCCAGCATGCTGTAGAAAGACCGTTATTTGTGTGGAAGTAGTGGTCTCTCTGCAGATGTCTGAGTTACTGCTAGAGATCTCTGATCAGCAGGGAGCATGAGTTGTGCTTATTGAGGAGCTATATAGGCCTAACTTAGCAGGGGGGTGTGCAGACCACTGCTACAACACAGAGAGCAAGACTACTTCTCTGCAGCAAACTATTATGCCCTGTACACACGATAGGATTTTCCGATGGAAAATGTGTGATAGGACCTTGTTTTCGGAAATTCCGAACGTGTGTAGGCTACATCACACATTTTCCATAGGAATTTCCATCACACAAAATTTGAGATCTGGTTCTCAAATTTTCGGACAAAATCCGTACACAATTCCGACACATAAAAGTGCCACGCATGCTCGGAATCAAGCAGAAGAGCAGCACTGGCTATTGAACTTCATTTTTCTCGGCTCATCGTACGTGTTGTACATCACACGTTCTTGACGTTCGGAATTTCCGACCAACTTTGTGTGACCGTGTGTATGCAAGACAAGTTTGAGCCAACATCCGTCGGAAAAAATCCAATGGATTTTGTTGTCGGAAAATCGTATCGTGTGTACAGGGCATAGGGGTTTGATCACTTTTTATTTCTTTATTTGGAATTTAGGAGCAAAACACCTCTTTAAGAGCCGGTTCACACTTGGGCGAGTTGTCAGACTTAGCCGCCCGACAAGGCGCGTTCCGTTCTGTACAATGGAACCGTTCTAATAGGAGCGACTCAAGTCGAAAAAGGTTCCTGTACTACTTTGGGGGCGACTTGAGGCGACTTGCATTGACTTCTATACCGAAGTCTTTTTGCAAGTCGCCGCTGCTGTCGCGTGCAGGTCGCCTGAGGCAGTCGCGCTGCAAGTCGCGCTGCCTTAGTGTGAACCGGCTCTAATAGTTGACCATGCTCTTCATCTGGATTGGCACACTGATCCACAGGTATTATTTCTACATTCTCTTATCTTCCTTATAGCTGTATCATTAGGGAACACTTTGCCCCTCTATAATTGGATTAATCAGGAGTTATTCTAACAAAGGCTTATAGTAGTTTCACATACATAGAAACTGAAAAATACTTCTCTTCATGATCTCTCAAATCATCTCCAACCATCCAGCCAAATTATCATATTTTCACCGCTATTAGCTTAATGAGTATAATGTGTTTTACATCAGAATATATCGGCATCGCTGACATTCCTCAACCTGCAATTTCAAACAGATGTCTGCGTTCCCCCGACCCTCTCTGCCTGCTTTCATGTGGTTTTTATTTAAATGAATAATCATTTTGGTACCACAGACATAAATCGTTTACACTTATCTCAATAGCACCACTTAATCACTGGATGGGATACAGGCAAGGCCAATGAAACTAAGATATACGATGTCCAGTTACTTGTTTAGCATTTGAAGTTATTTCCACCTTTGGATACATGTCATTGATAAACATATACTTTCCATATTATCGTTTTCACCGACATAAATTTTGTTTTGTTATTTGTGATTTTTTATCTGATTTTCCCACTTTGTCCATTTTGTCTACCAAAAAAGTTTATTATCAGTAGCTCTTCTGTTTTCTGTTAGATCAGTGTGGCCATATCCACACTTCTATTCTTTCAATTCTCTAGTAATGCATGGATAGTCACAAAGATCTGCCATCAATAACCAGGTCTTTAAGTTATAAGTTGCGCCCATCTAATAGACCACCAAGTGTTACAACATGCTGTGACTAAAGCTTAACTTTCCGCCGACTTTTGCCGAATTGGCCAACATTCATGCCCTGCAAACACCACCTGGGTCAACAAGAATTTTAAAATCAACTGGGTGGGGTGGGAAATGAACAGTGAATGCATCCTATCAGATACAATAGCAGTGGACATTCTTGGGATTTAGTTAACTATTGTATGAATCTGGTGGTATCCTTGTAGTGTGGGTCCTTGGGCCCATTACCTGGTCATGCCTTCTCCCTCTCCTTGGGTCTATTCTATATTATGTACTATCTCTTTCTTGCTCCCCCAGCCTTTGTGGCACAGACGCTTCCTTTCTTGCCATTGCGTTGTTGCCCCCCTGGTTGGTCTGGTCCTTCTCACAACTCCCGGTCAGGACAGTGTTGACCAGTCAGTATTTCCTTGTCACATGTTACTGTCATGTATCAGGTGTGACCAGAGCTGTGTGGACTGTAACAGAGGGAACCAACGTATGTAGGTGAAAAAGTAAGTCATTTATTAAGATAAGTGAACAATATATAAATGCAACCACCTCCAATATCACAGAGTGCACAACAAACCAATATCAAACAAGACCCCCAAATAACAATAAATAGACAAGTATATACAGCAAAAGGGAATACCAGAATCGTAATCTTTAGCCAGGGTGGTGTCATAAATGGGAGATCAGCAGATGGGGGCAAGGAGTAATGCCCCGTACACACGGTCGGAAATTCCAACGGAAAATGTCCGATCGGAACATGTTGTCGGAAAATCCGCCCGTGTGTGGGCTCCATCGGACTTTTTCCGTCGGAATTTCCAACGGAAAAAATTGGAGATCCTGCTCTCAAATTTTCCGACAACAAAATCCGATCAGACTTTTTCCGATCGTGTGTAGAGAATTCTGACGGACAAAGTGCCACGCATGCTCAGATCACATTATGAGACCAAAGCTATTGGCTAATAGCCTCTACGTAGTTCCGTCGTACGCAACGAACGTCACCACGTTCAGAATGATCGGATTTTCCGACAACTTTGTCCGACTGTGTATGCAACACCAGTGTCGGACAAAATCCGTCGGAAAAAATCCGACGGATTTTGTGGTCGGAATTTCCGACCGTGTGTACGGGGGCTTAGACATACAGGAAGAAGGTGGAAGGGAATCAGGCTGCAGGGCAGGGATCAGGGATACAGGACAGACAGAAATAGGCACAAATACAGGTTCAGGATCAGGGTCAGATTCAGAATACAGGGATCAGGTTCAGGATCAGGTTCAGAGCTTTCAGGTCAGGGCACAAGGACGACATCAAGGCAAGGTGTGTGTGAGCTTGCTGGGTATTTATACCATTTCCTGCAATCAGGCTCAGGTGATGCCTGACTGCAAGAGGTGATATTGGCTCCATACTGCCAGGAACCACCCGCTGGTGGATGCCAGTACTGCGGCCCAAAGATTACATAACACCAGCAGTGGAAAGCTCCCCTGACAGTTCCAAGCTGCCAGGAGACACCTGCTGGTGGATATTAGTACTGCACGCCAAATGTCAGATAGTATTACCAGCGGGTGGAACCTTTCCTGACAGTTACCTGTTTGCACTAGCAATTTGTTGGTTTATTTTTAATTTACTGGACTTGTAAGTACGATGTCTTTTTTTTAATTTCTTATACTAATGAGCTGGTTTCCTCGTAGACATATATGAGTTCTTACATCTGATGAAGTGAGCGTTGTCTTGCGAAACGTGTTATGAATAAACTATTTATAATGCTGAATATTTATGGAATTATTCAAATTTATATTTACATCCTCATCTTGAGTGATGTCTATTAATTATTTTATATTCAGTTTGAGCATTTTTTAACATGTTTATTCTCAATAAAATGTAAGTTGTTTTACTGTTAATAACGTGTCTAAAAAAGTCCCTTGGGCATCATTTTGTTTCCGTTTCACTGAGATTCTTGGGAGAATGGAGGAGTCAACTGATTTTGGCTATATAGCATGAACATATCACGTGTGGTGGTTATATTCGCTGCAAATGTGGTGACATGGTAAGTGTATGTCCAGCTCAAACCTTTTCTTTTTTTAATAAAACAAGGAAGGATTAGAATCCCGGTAATATTTTTTACTGTCATCCAGGGCATCATTAGAGAACCTATAGCAGTAAAATCCAACAAAGGTTCTTATTCTTTGCCACTTCATTCAAAGCCAAAATAACATTGGTCACATGCTACATCTCCCTAACCAACTCTATACCAATGGCAGGCTATGATGCTCCCATTACACAATTTATTACACATAAGATTGTAAGCTCTAATAAGCAGGGCCCTCTGGCTCCTCCTGTATCGAATTGTATTGTAATTGCACTGTCTGCCCCTTACGTTGTAAAGCGATGAGCAAACCGTTGGCGTTATATAAATCCTGTATAATAATAATTAAATATTCAAAATGATTGTACTAAGTGAGTGTATTCCATAAGGTGCAGTACTCAGCATGCATTCATTACATTTTCCACTAAAAAAATGGTACTTGTATTTTTGAATAGACACAGTGGAGAATCTTGGAGTTCTTATTTTGCTTATTCACATATATTCCAGGTAACCAACAATCATTGGGATTTACAGAGAGGAACAGCCTGATGCAAAAAATCTTTCAATTAAGCTGAAAGGTATTACTGTGATAAAATATGTTCTTTGTAAATTTTAAATGTTAAAGTAGGAGTTTTATGTTCTAGCAGCAGAATAAATACATTGTTCAATAGAGAAGTCCTACATATATGCATTAAAAACCTTAACTGATATAAAACATTTCCAATCACATCTGATCACTGATATGCCGCGTACACACGAAGGGACTTTTCCCGGCGGACCTAAGTCCAGCGGACAATCCGCTGGACTTTCCAGCTGGGTCCGCTGGACTAAAAAGCGAACGGACTTGACCACACACGATCACGCAAAAAGTCAGACGGTTCACGCGATGACGTACAGCACGTACGATGGGACTAGAAAACGAAAAATACTAGAAAAATACTTGCTACTGAGCATGCGTCCTTTTTGGTCCGCCGGACCATACTACACACGTCCGGATTGTCCGCTGGACTGCCAAGTCCAGCGGATAATTTTAAAACAAAACTTAAAACTTTAGTCCGCCGTACTTTGGCCAAAAAAAAGTCCGCCGGCGCCCACAAACGAGGGGATTATCCGCTCGACTTCGTTCCAGCGGATAATCCCGCGGGATAGTCCCTTCGTGTGTACGCGGCATTAGAGATACAAAAACACAGTAGGGACTATACTTTATGCATGGGGGCACTACCCTCCAATCCATATGTAGCACCCTCTACATAGGTAGGTAGGCAGCCAGGACTGTTTGTTTTGGTTTGTGTGGGCTGGGAGTTGCTCAGAGTTAGCAGCTGGTCACTCACAGGCAGCCTACCTGAGACCTCCCTCTTTCTTCTAGAGGATTCTAGAAGGAGAGGAGGAGAGGTGAAGTGGAGCTGCCTGGAGTGTTCTAAGGAGCCCTGACCAAACCCCAACTTGGATTGGCCGGGGGCAGGCCTCCTTAAATACCCAGGGTCAGCCCAGCTGGGGAGGAATTGTCGGGTGGAAGAACTGGAGATGGACTACTAAGCTGTCAGGGCCTTTGAGGGAGCTCCCCAGTCTGGAGGGGGGGGGGTGACCTTGGGCCTAGGGTTTGAATGCAGGACAGAGCATTTCAAGAAAGTGTGAAGTTTCTGGACCGGAAGCACAGGAGGAGCAAGAGAGAACAGCAGGAGCTAGTACTGCGGGGCAAGTCTTCAGGAGGGAACCACTGGTTGAAGCCAGGAGGGCTGGTGAGTGGCATGTGCAGTCAGGAGGACTGGGGAGGCATGCCTGAGAGGACTGAGAGGAAGCAGTCAGAGATGAGTGCAGAGCCAGTAGTGAGGACTGCAATGTCATGGGCAGTGGAGTCGGGCAGCTGCAGCCATGAGGGTTGGCAGGGCCTAAAGAGGGCTAATTGGGAGCAGTAGTCCATTAGTAGGACAGCTAGCACTAAAGACTTTCTATTCTCTACTACAGCATAGGGACCTGAGGTCCCTGCCTGTAAAGAGCAATTGCTGAGGCCTGGCTGAGCCAGTGTCAGGCCTAACCTTACCTGTGCTAACTGGTCCTGAGGATAGAGTTGTGCAGGAGGAAGGAAGAGGAATAGTCTGCAAGCAGGGAAAGTGCTGGAGGAGACTTAACTAGTAACTTGTACAGAGAAGTGTACATAGTTGTCCCAATTGATTGATATACAATCCATCAATTGATTAATATACAATCCACCGGGTATCCCATATTTTCCTTACCCCAACCAAGTTAAATTCCCTCAATAAAACAAACAAAAACAAGCACATGGACCATCAATTATGTTAAGGTGACTGAGAAGTGAATTCTGGGCTGGGCAGGGTGACAGGTGGGCCACATAACTTAGCAACTTAGTTTTTGGTTTGGTTACATTAATGAATAAAATGTATTATTATTATATTATTATTATGATGTACAAGTAAATGTGAGAGAGGACATCACTAAAGGAGCAAGGGAGGAGGTGGAATCCTTATGGGTAGAGCTGCAAATGGATGAAACGAAGGGTAAAGTAATACTGGGAGTTTGCTATAGGCCCCCTAACCAGAGGAAGGAGGCGGAAGTGGACCTCCTATCACAATTTGGATTAGCAGCAAGGATGGAAAGTGTTATCATAATGGGGGATTTTAATTATTCAGACATAGACTGGGTGGAAGGAACCATACGTTCATCTAAGGCTCGCCAGTTCCAAAATGTCTTGTAGGACAATTTCATGGGTCAGATGGTAAACACACCAACTAGAAACAAAGCGTTACTAGATCTACTTATTACCAACACTATAGACTTGATCACGGATGTAGAAATACGGGGCAATTCAGGAAACAACGATCACAGGTCAATTAGTTTCAGTATAAATCACACTAATAGGAAACATAAGGGGAATACAAAGCCACTGAATTTTAAAAGAGACAACTTCACTAAACTACGAGCCTTTCTAGAAGATACACATTGGGATAAAATCTTAGGAACAAAGAACACAGAGGAGAAATGGGTATGCTTTAAGAGCATATTAAATAAGGGCATTAGCCAGTGCATCCCAATGGGAAATACATTTAAAAGAGCTAATAAAAGTCCTGGGTGCCTTAACTCCAATGTAAAAAAATGCATATAAAAGCAAAGGAGAAGGCCTTCAAAAAAACATGGCTGATGGATCTTCATCAGCATTCCAACTTTACAAAGAATGCAACAAGAAATGTAAGGGTGCAATCAGGGTGGCTAAGATAGAACAGGAAAGGCACATATTGGAGGAGAGTACGAAAAATCCCAAGAAATTCTTTAAGTACATAAATATTAAGAAAGGGAAGTCAGACCATATGGTTACTAAATAAAGATGGAGAGATTTATTCTTCTCCTCAGGCTTCAGGAGGGAATCGGGTGGCTTCAGTAACCAAAACTGCAATGTTTATCCTCATGACACGTCACAGGACGCACCCTCATGGCTAACAGAGGACAGCATTAGAAATAGACTTGAAAAATGTAACATTAATAAGTCACTGGGACCAGATGGCTTGCACCCGAGGGTCCTTAAAGAACTCAGTAAATTATTTGCCAGACCATTGTTCCTAATTTTAACGAACAGTCTACTGACTGGAAAGGTACCAGCTGATTGGAGAAAAGCCAATGTAGCATTAAAAATACACACCTGGGAATTACAGACCAGTTACCTAACATCAATTGTATGCAAGCTCTTGGAGGGGATGATAAGGGACTATATACAAGATTCTAGCAATGACAACTGTATCATTAGCAGTAATCAGCATGGATTCATGAAGAATAGTTCTTGCCAAACCAAACTATTAAAATTCTATGAGGAAGTGAGTTGCCATCTAGATAAAGGAAGGCCCGTAGATGTGGTGTATCTGGATTTTGCAAAAGCTTTTGATACAGTTCCGCATAAATGTTTACTTTACAAAGTAAGGTCAGTTGGCATGGACCATAGGGTGAGTACTTTTTTCAGCCTCACCTACTATGTAACTATTATTTTTTATAATTATTTATAATTATTTATTATATTATAATTTATGATTTTGTGTTTCAAACTTTATCATACCCGGGATGTCTACTAGACTCTTGTTTGGACATATTTAAGTGAGTTATTCCTTAAGCCCCATACACACGGTCGGACAATCCGCGGACCAGGTCCGTCGGATCATGTCCGTCGTACTTTGTCCGATGTTGGTTTTGCGTACACACGGTCGGACAAAGTTGTCGAAAAATCCGATCATTCTGAACGTGGTGACGTTTGTTGCCTACGACGGGACTACGTAGAGGCTAGTAGCCAATAGCTTTGGACTTGTAATGTGATCTGAGCATGCGTAGCACTTTGTCCGGTCGGACAACCGTACACACGATCGAATTTGGTGTGATCGGACCGGGTTGTCGGCAAATCTATCCAGCAGGAGATAAGACTTTGTCCGTCGGACAATTCGACGTACACTGTCCGATGGTGCATACACACGGTCGGATTTTTCGACAACATGGTCCGATCGGACAGAATCCATGAAAAAGTCCGACCGTGTGTATGGGGCTTAAGAATTACAGGCCTACAATATAAAACAACAAATTTGCATGCAAAACAATGTACCGCTTTGACATTCAAAAATACTGACATAATCAGACCACCAGGGAGGTTAAAGTATGTCTTAAGCTGATGTATTTTTATTTTTATTTTTGGATAGAATAAGGGAGGGTTCAAACAACTGCCATTTTTTTGTAATCTGTCTTTCATTAGGGAGATTTCTCTTCACTTTTTGTACTGTAGACTCGACAGGAAGTGAAATTATATCTTTCCAATGTGAGGAATATCCCTTGTTAGACAGCTGTCACAGGAACAAGTGTCTCCATTTGACGATTTCCTCTCTATTCTTGTTCTGGTGGCAACTCAAAATGTTGGCTTTACCCATCCTTTTCATTTCTAGTGACATCAGTTATCAGGACATTTGGAGAAAGTGAATCTTACAAATGGGAACACAGACAGCAATAAAAGCCTGACAGCGGCTCTACTACACAACTCTATCGTAATCTAAAAAAAAATAATGTTTGCCCTTAGTTATACTTTAAGCTCTGGTTAATGAATGTGCGATACACAGATAAACGCTTTGAGGATGAATCATGAAAATAACCATGCTCTCCAAAAATCTATAGCAACTGCCATAATGTACCAGATTATATCTCTAGTTATTAATTACAGCTGTTCTTATCTTCATCCCTATTTTTCTTATGTAATTGCAGGTCATACATGGGAAACTCAATCCTTCCAGAAAGGGATATTTCAATTAATGCATGCTAATGCTTAATGCCCGGCTTTGATTAATTGTTACAACGAATGTTGTATGATCTCCAACCACAAGGTCAACTCTTTTGGATTCCACAGCGAGATCAAGTAGATGACTAAAGAAAGCTGGTCTGTAACACAAGGAAAGTCAATGAATTTAAAGGGGCTCTGAAGCTGTGGTACCTTTTATGGCTGCATGCTGCTTTAGAACATCTCCAAGCTAAGGTATAAAAACTTTAGTTTGTTAAGTTATTCTTTTAAAAGTCATTAAAAAATGTTTTGCTTAGTTTAAAGAATTACCTATTTTATGTAGACAGGGGCAATTGCTTAACTGTATATACAGGAGAGAGAAGAGCATAGATGAAAAGTCAACAATGGTAAACGTTCCTTGTGGTGGCTGCAGTCATTTTCTTCCTTCACACCTGAACGTTTTCAGCTCATAAAGCGATTATAAAACGCCCAAAAAACGCCTGAAAAACGCCCAACAAGCAAAATCCCATTAATTTCAATGGCACCTATTCACATCTGAGCGTTTTGTCACCTGAAGCAAAACGCCTGAAAAATGCCCTAAGCTCTGGGGCAGATTACAGGCATTTTTCTGCCTTTTGCATTGGTGACTTGTACAAAATCATGGCAAAAATGCAGCAAAATCACGGTAAACAAAAACACGGTAAAAATGCCCGACTTTGAAACGCTCAGGTGTGAATGGGGCCTTAGTGCTAAGAAAATTTTCAGCAAGTATAGAAAATACCTGATAACCTGGCCAGAAATGGCATGTGCTTGAGGTTAACAAAAAGCATGAATAATTTTATCTTTATTTTGTACATTTTTAATCCGCCTTAATATATTGTAGATGACATGTTTGAAGTCCAGCCTGGCTCCCTCCATAGATACAGTCACAGAGTAAGGATGGCCATTGGTGGCTCAAATTTTGGCCAGAGAGAGCAAATTTATTGATTCTACCATTGAATGGGGTTAAAAAACACCTTATTCAGGCAGCAGCAGCATCTATTGGATGCAGTCATTGTTTGACAGGGCCACCCACAGCCCATCTATGGTCAGCTTAGACGTAGCAGGGAAAGGAAGTGTGTTTTTCACAGGATTACTGGGTAAAATTAAATAAAAAAGCTTGAAAAAAAAAAAAACGGATTGGTAAACTGCAGTTTATAAAATGTTTTTTTTTTTCTCTACTATATGCATAAAACTGTATATTCCTCTTATACTCTAAAACTTACTGATACCATTGTAAAAATTATTGTGTAATGTAAAATGTACTACAACCCCAATGTTATATTATTGTGAATATGAGATCACGACAATGTTATTTTGTATTATGCAATTCTGTTCAATCAATAAAACTTTATAAAACAAAAAAATAAATTAAATGTTTGATTTTGGATTTAGATACGCTTTAAGAAATCTATGTTCTGAAAAGTGTCTGTCAGGCATGCCTCTCACCTCTTTCTTATTACATACATCACTACTACACCCACTTGACCCTTTTTCATACAATCAGATGGACTGTCCCTACTCGTCTCTCAGTACATGCACAATCACATGCAGCTCTGCAACAAAAATTGAGAACCCTGGTCCCTTCTTTCCTATCTTACTGCTGATTGGTCACTATTCCTTTAAAGAGATATCATCCACTCTCAGTAGTTGCCCGATACAGTTTGGTTCTTGACCAATGGGTTCGCTGCCTGTAAGTTATCTGTATTTCTCTGTTTACTGACTTGCCTAGCATAGCATAGTATAGCGCCAACAGTTTACGTAGCACTTTACAACTTGTGGGTAGACAGTACAAATACAATACACTTTAATACAGTAGGAATCAGAGGGCCCTGCTCATTAGAGCTTACAATCTAAGAGGGAAGGTCAAGAGATACAAGAGGTAATAACTGTGTGCTGATTGAGAAGATAAATGTACAGTTGTTAGGTGGGGGCCAGATAGGCTTCTCTGAAGATATGAGTTTTCAGGGATCGTCTGAAAGTGGATAAAGTAGGAGAAAATCAGACAGATTGGGGTAGAGCATTCCAGAGGATAGGAGAGGCTCTGGAGAAGTCCTGAAGGTGAGCATGGGATGAGGTGACAAGGGAGTTTGAGAGCAGGAGGTCTTGGGAGGAGTGATGAGAACTGTTAGGTTGGTATTTTGAGACTAGGTTAGAGATGTAGCTGGGGGCCAGGTTGTGGATGGCTTTGTAAGTTATAGTTAGTATCTTGAATTTAATTTGTTGGCTGAGTGGCAGCCAATGGAGGGATTGGCAGAGTGGTGTAGCAGACGCTGAGCGGTTTGTGAGGTGGATGAGCCTGGCAGCAGCGTTCATGATGGACTGAAGTGGGCATAGCCTATTTAGAGGTAAGCCAATTAGGAGGGAGTTGCAGTAGTTGAGGCGAGAGATGACCAGGGAGTGGATTAGAAGCTTTGTGGTGTTATTGGTTAGGAAGAGGCGTATCTTGGAGATGTTGCAGAGGTTGAGGCGGCAAATTTTGGATAGCGATAGGATGTGGGGCCGAAAGGTTAGTTCAGAGTCCAGGATTAAACCTAGGACCTTGGCGTGGGGGGATAAGATCATAGTTGAGCCGTTGATATTGACAGAGAAATCAGGGGAAGCGGCACCTGAGGGAGGAAATATCATGAGCTTGGTTTTGGATAGGTTGAGTTTGAGGAAGTGATGTGACATCCAGGCTGATATGTCTGCTAGTAATTTGGTAATGCATGAGGAGACAGATGGAGAGAGCTGGGGGGGGGGGTGGAGAGATAAATTTGGGTGTCATCAGCGTAGAGAAGATATTAAAAGCCATGGGAGGCAGTCAACTGACCCAGGGAGGTGGTGTAGATAGCGAAAAGGAGAGGTCCAAGAACAGAACCTTAGGGGACCCCAACGGAGAAAGGAAGAGGAGAGGAGGAAGTAGAGTTGTAAGTGACACTGAAAGAGTGGTGGAATAGGTAGTATGAGAACCAGCGAAGAGTACAGTCATGGAGACATAATCTTTCACACTTTAGCTTATAATAAAAAAAAATCCATCCCCTTCAGCCACCTAATTTGTGTTTTTTATTTAAGCCTCTGAAACCCAGGAAAATTCTCCTGAATCAGTTGTCATGTGATCAGTTAGCAGGTAATCTTGGATTCTTGGATGCTCTCCACTTCTCAGCTGACAAGTCCTGAATTCACCCTTCATCGTGATGACACAGTGGGAGGCTTTAAGACCCTGTGAGAACAAGGACCAACAAGGAGTGATGGACTGTTCCAATAGGCAATGGGCAGCATCCACATCTTCAGGAAATGTATTTATTAATTTCAGGTACTTATACAACTTAGTCAATTTACGCAGTGCTTTACATATATATATTATACATTCACATCAGTCCCTACCCTCAAGAAACTTACAATCTAAGGTCCCTAACTCACATTCATACATATACATACTAGAGGCAATTTAGACAGGATCCAATTAACCTACCAGCATGTCTTTGGAGGGTAGAAGGAAACCGGAGTATGCAGAGGAAACCCACATAGGCACAGAGAGAACATGCATACTCCAGGCAGGTGGTGTCGTGGTTGGGATTCGAACCAGCGAACCATTTTACTGCTAGTGAAAGTATTATCCACTACACCACTGTGCCATCATGATACAAATTCTGCAGACCCAAGCCTTCCACACTGCAGACCAAAGGAAGGCAGCCCAGGGAAGTTTTTTTTTTTAGATAAGATATTGGGACTTTTGGGGAGAATCTTTTTTTTTAATAAAAGATTAGGTTGGGGAGAAAGGGAAGTGAACAAAGGGGCCTTTTTTCCTTGGAGATAAGCTTTGAATCCAGGGGGCCCCCAGGTATTAGTACTTCCAATCTTCCTGGAACCTAGCTTGTTTAAAGGTGAACAATACCAGGTAGATTGGGACATAACACCTGAGATGAGGCCAGATATTCTGACATAGTGTTTACATTCTTATTGTAGCCATAAAAAAAAGGATCAGTGTTTGCATTGAGATGGTTTGGTCAATTTTTTGGTGGTTAAGCAGCCATTGTGTTTTAAAGGATCATCTTTGTAAACTTTCTAAATTTCTCAATAAATTGGGGTTGAGGTATCTCCATCTTTTTCTCTTTAAAGCATTTTTTGCCAGCAAAAAAGAAAGTTGGGGGGTAGTGTTATATGTATTTGCAGATTTAATTACACTAACAAATTTAAGTCAAATTCCAGCTCACACTTTTTAATCTGTTACATCTGTTTTTTTTTTCCCTTTTGGGATAAAGTTTTTGCACAAATCAATAAAAGTTGATCATTTTATTCAACCTTGCCAGTGTTAAAGCGGACCTTCAGTCATTTTTTCAACTTTCCATCTATTAAATCTTCTGCCCTTGTTGTTGTTTTAACTTTGGATAGTAAAACTTTTTTTTTTCTGCCAGTAAATACCTAATACAGCCCACTTCCTGTTTCTTGTCTGGTAAAAGGCCTAGGCTTATGACATCATACACAGCTCTCTCTCACTCTCGTGAGAGTTTGCCAGGAAGAGAGGGGGGATTATTCATAAGAGGGCCAATGGGAGCTGCAGGTGTGCATCTGTGTAAATCCAGGAAGTGAACAGGCAGCAGCTTCAGCTGCCCACATTTAAAATGGATGCAGCCAGACTCAGTGGAGGGAGATTTCTGCAGCATATTTGGCAAGTACAGAATCACAGTATATATAAAATAATATGCAAAGTGGTTGAAGGAAAGCTTCAGAATGGCAAAGATGTTTTTATTACAAATTATGTGAGCAGACTGCCGTTCCTCTTTAAGTGGTTTGTCTCATCCATGTAAACTGATACATTCTGCTGGCTGGATCACCAGATGAAAATATAAGAAATAAAGCCTAAAAAGGAAACGAATGCAGCCATCACATCTATGAAACGGTAGACCGCAATATAATAAAGGTTTGCGTTTGGGTTTAATACAGTATTTTAGCACCTTTTACAGCTTATTTTTAGGTTTGAATACAGTAGAGAAGGGTTTGAACGTATGTCAAGTTTTAGCACTTCTTGTGTCTTTGTTGCAGAGGATTATCCCAAAATGTTCTCTCTAATGATGACACATACATATTATAGGTAGTGGAAGTCACATACTGTATCTTTATAGTGTCATGGACTGGGAGTGATTGGCAATCCCCCAAATGGAAGCACAAGGAGAAATAAAAACCTGGGGTTCCAAAACTTCTCCAGATAATCCAAATCTAAAAGAAAAAATTTCAGCTTGAGTTCCAGAGAGACACAGGAAATCTTTGGGTGATTCAACTTGTTAGTATTTTCCAGTTATCTGGGGTGACTGTCTTGGACCACAATACTGGTTCGAAGGGCATTTAACTCCTTTCTGCTAATCAGTGTTGGTCATCTTACTTTAAAAAAGTAATTAGTTAAGTTACAAATTACTTCTCCCAAAAAGTAATTGCGTTAGTAACTCAGTTACTACATTGGAAAAGTAATTAGTTACGCAGCAAAGTAACTGACTTTTTTTTTCAAATATTCTATACGTGTAACTAAGGGGCGGGTCTAGTATTACTGTAACCAAGGGGCTCATTTATTATTATTATTGTTATATATCGTGTAACCAAGGGGCTGCTCTATTATTACTCTAACCAAGGGGCAGATCTGTTATAGCGTGTAAGCAAGGGGCGGGTCTATTGTTATTATATCGTGTAAGAGGCGGATGGCTACAGAAGAGGGCGAATGTTAAATTAATGGGCAGAGCTCGATATATAATAATAAATGCGCCCCTTGGTTACAGTAATACTAGACCCGCCCCTTACGCGATAGATGCCCCTTGCAGAATAGCACGAGCATCAGGAGCGTGCGGCATCGCCTCGTACAATTACATGTTAACTGCGCCTGCGCGGTGTAGAGTTCACTCAGAGCTGTTTAGGTTCGGAAAATTTCGGAAGCTCCGTAGTCCTTCGTACTGCGCAAGCCCTGCACCTGCGCAGTACAGGGGGTCCTTATCCGGCGGGGGAACTTTTTCGGCAGGACACCGGAATTACACTACTGCCATCTAGTGGCGGTAGATGTAATTGGGGTAACTAAGCCAAAGTAATGGGAACTGAGTTACCATGAGGGGAAAAGTAATCAGTTAGATTACTAGTTACCCTCTAAAGTAACTGCGTTAGGTAACTCAGTTTATTTTAACTCAGTTACTTACATCACTGCCGCTAATACCTTCCATGGATAACACAGAGGCTAAAATAACATGGTCCATAGAAAGGTATGAATCTCATGGCTGCCCATAGCAGAATTCTGCTCTAACATTCTACTTCCAAAATCTGTTTCTCATCGAAGAACAATCATGTCAGATATTGTAAATGTCAGTTTGGCCTACTCTGCTGCGTCTCCATTACTATACACTGGCTCCTCTCGCAAGTAAAACAAATAACGAAGCACAATGTAGTGAAAGATTTACAAGAGATAAACGGCACAGACATGTTTTAGTAGTGGCTCTATTTTTACAGACAACATGGAGTACAACTGAAGACATCCTCTCTATTCCGTGACCCATTGAGCTGAAGAGACAGAGCTTCAATTAGATGGGATCAGATTCCCCTTCCCGTCCTCATAAGACAGACTTCTGTCTGTAATAATGGAGTAAAGAAGTCCAGACGACATAAGAAACACCACTTTCATTAGAATTTAAACGGAGTAAGGATCTCCACCCCAGACAGACCTCCGGCACACAAATGTTATCAAGAACAAATGCAGTTCCATTGTATGGTATTTTAATTATTTCACTGTGTATTTTTGTGCAAATTCTCTAAGCATTCATTATTTTTAATGAATTCCGGAAAGTCGGAAAATATAGCTTATACATGAGTGCAAAATTAGTACCAATACAAATTTGAAATTGAAAATTTGAATTATAGACTCCCATTACAAACATGATGCAGAACTTAAAGGGGTTGTAAAGTCTCCAGGTTTTTCACCTTAATGCATTCTATGCTTAAGATAAAAAAAAAACTTCTGTGCTGCAGCTGCCCCCCAGAGCCCTCTTTTTTCTTTTTTTCTTACCTTAGCCGATCTGTACCAGCTATGTGCAGGAGCCCGTCCTCACTGGATAGATTGATAGCAGCAGTAGCCATTGGCTCCCGCTGCTGTCAATCAAATCCAGTGACACAGGAGCGGGGGGTGGGGCTGAGTCCCACTGTCTGTGTCAATGGGCGCAGCAGCGGGACTGGTGAGTGCACCTGCACGGGTGCCCCCAGGGAAATCGGCTCTCTGTGGGGGGCACCCGATGAAGGGGAGGAGACAGGAGCGCCATTGAGGAAACCCAGAAGAGGAATATTGCAAACCCTTGCACAGAGCAGGAAAGTATACCATGTTTGTTAATTAAAAAAAAAATGAACCTTTACAATAACTTTAAAGTGATACTAAACACACACTGTTTAATATACATCCCCCCTTCTCTTTCTGTATGTAGATGGTGGCACTGTAATTATTTTATTAAAAAAATCTAAATACCTTTTTTCCTAATCGGTATACAGCTGTCACATGACCCAGTTCTTTCCCAGCCTGTCTGCAGGGAAACATTAGCAGGAGGAGCTTCTAGTCCTCTGCTGCTGGTCACATGTTCAAAATGAAAAAACTGCTTTTGGAATACACCCACTGGTGCCACATTTGGCACCTTTCGGGGAGGAGGGGAGAGCAGGTACCTGTTTTTTACACTTTCAGGAGACCAGGCCTCGGCAAATTACACCAGCAGCTTGGCCCACCCTTCTCTGCCCTCCCCTTCTGCCGGCCAGTGGGAGAGCACAGTGCCCTTCACGCATGTGCAGTAGGGACTCGACTGTGAAGCCGAAAGGCCACACTGCCAGGTTCCCCTATCCACAATGGCAGCTGACAGCCGATGTAATCATTAGCTGAGGTGCCGACATCAATGGACTTCAGGACAGGTAAGTGTTCTAATGTTAAAGGTCAGCAGCTACAGTATGTGTAGCTGCTGAATTGTAATTTTTAAAGGGGCGGGCAGAACTCTGCTTTAATTGAAAAAGCTGAAGTTAGAAGCTGATTGGTTACCATGCACAGCTGCGCCAGATTCTGTGTACACCCTTTTAGTACATCTCCCCCAGAATTTTTTTGGTCTAGTAATTGTGCCATTGTGCCACTGTTCCTGGGTTTCCACACAGTAAATATGGAGGAAGCCATGGTTGTTACACAGGCTAGATTTTTATTACAGATACTTATATAGTGCTTTCAACTTACACAGTCCCTACCCTCAAGAAGCTTACAATCTAAGGTGGACTTAAAATATGTCTACCTATGTTCATCTCCAACACACGTTAGTTTAACAATAGTTTACAAAATAAAGAATACAATGATTGTGCTTTCTTTCCAGCTCACATGAAATGACAAGGATCAACAGGTATTTCTTGTACTTGCTGAAAATGTTTTTAGCCTGAAAAAAATAAAACAAATGCAGCCACCACATCTAAGGACTGGTAAGCTGCAAAAATTCAACCTAAACTGGTTAACAGAGCAAAGGTAAGGTCCAGAGAACAGATGTTCGAAAGTACATTCTCATTGCCTCCTATGGACTTTTTGGGGCTCTCTGATTTGTACTGTACATGCAGTGGATAACACAGAACTCAATTTATTGTAAAAAGAATAGAACAGAACCTTCTCATATTAGCACAGCTGCAATGTTTGCTAATATGGGAGGAGTTTGATGGGTAGGAAAGTAGCTACTGGGGCCACCATTAACGTGAACCTGTTGCTTTGACCTGCATGGTCATAAAGTCAACCTAACCCTAATGATAAATCTGATCCTAACTATTAACACAAGGGAAAAGGGAAGGGGGAATATTCACACCAAACGAAAAAAATATGTCCCAAAAATCAGCACAAAAATTTAGCAAAGATTTGTATACTACTGTTTTGCCTCTGTACCATATGTGGATGGCCCAACACCTACTGCCTATTATTTTTTTTATGATAAAATCTTTGTTTTCCATTAGTAAAAAAAAACACAGTAACACAGGCACTATGTATCTATAAAATGCTCGGAATTCTCCTCTTTACGGAGGAATGCTGTATGACTAAGAAACTTGGAAACTTGGTGCCGAGCTTTAGACCTCAGATCATCCTTTTCTCAGACTCTTTCTACGGCTCAATCCCCTGCTGCTCTCCAAGTCTACTGATGGATCTTGACATCTTTCCCAAAAAACCTATAACCTGCCAAATTGCACGAATGCAGATGGAAGTACGCTACTCATACAAGTCAAGATATAATGGATAATTTTAGGATTAGTATTTTATTTTATTTTTTCCCATCTATGTAGTTTAACATAAAGAGTAATTATCCCATACAAAGCACGAGCAGATGTTACTGGATTAACGTGTCTAAATTTAATGACTTTGTGATCCGAGCCATCTTTCACCCGAGCTTGAAAATTACCTAATACAATGTGATGAGCCCAGCATGTATGTTTTCCCATCACATGTAACACCTACTCAAAAATCCAGTCCCCTGTTGTGCTTATGTAAAAAGGAACTTACAAAAAAAAAAGGATTATAATAGTAACTGCATGCCTGTAATATCATTTATTTTTCCACACAGAGAGTAATTTATTCATTCAATGTTCCCAAAGCTATATGCAGATAGAGGTCATCCATGGGCGTAGCATAAGGGGTTGCAGGGGTCACAATTGCAACCCTGCCCCTAGCTCCAGGGGGCCCCTGCAGCCTCCCTGTCATATTATCATATCCTCCACAAAATCCAGCTTCGATCTGCCCTAGGGCCCCCACAGCCACGTTCCAGTGGTGGGCTTCTACTTTGCCTTCCACAGTCCACACCCCTCTGTTACCATTGGCTGGGGAGAAGCTGTGAGACATTCACTGAATGTTGAGGAACACGAGGTGAGAACAGCCCAGGATGGGGACGTGTCTGTGCTGTGTGCTGGCAACATGGAATGGTAGCATATCTCAAGCCTGGAGAGTGCCATCCTGTAGCCACAATGGGACCGATGTCACTGGTGAGGTATGACACTGCTCAGTGTCTCCTAGTCACCAGCTGGGATTCTCTGTACCCCCCCTCCCCCACCCGGGGATGTCTACTTTCCCCACTTCCCTGACAACTGGGGGAAAGACACGCACCTCCGGGAGGTGACCTTCACCCATCACCTGCCAACACTGACAGAGAAACCTTCATAAATTGCTAAAACAAATCCCTGAACACCTCGGGGGGCCCCTGAAGGGCTGCAGGCTCCAGATTTTGGGTCACGTGGCTTTGCCCTCCCAGATCTAAGTTGCCCCCCTCCCAAAGCCCCCTGACCACCCCCTCTACCCTGCATGCTATGCCCGGCTCCTGAGCTCCTTTCCCATTACAGCACTCTATACTGTTCCTCCACCACAGAGCTGAAATCACATTCCTTTACAACACAGCCAGTTAGCCATGATCTGCACAGGGTGTATCTGCCTACTGCAACTACACTGCCTGTCCGACCCGAGAATTTTTTCACAGGACAGAAGGGAAACATAAAAGCCACATACACCCTGTGAAGGCTGAACGACTGTGTGTAAAGGAATGTGATTACATCCCTGTGTAGTGTGGGGGAGAGGAGCTGTATACAGTGCTGGGATGGGAAATGAGCTCTGCCAAGTGACCTGCCAGGGGTCCCTGTCCTCTGGTTCTCCAGCGGTGATCCCTGTCCTATGATTCTCCAGTGGTAATCCCTGTCCTCTGATTCTCCAGTGGTAATCCCTGTCCTCTGATGTAAAGGGGAACTCTGGGAACTCAAAACTCTTAAGCCACTTTGAGTATCTTGGCGTGCGGTGGATGTATTTTCACGCACGTTGGAAGTAGTGGGGGTGTCATGTCAACTTTTGCATCGGGGCCCACAAGCTTCAAGCTACGCCTCTGAGGTCATCTATACATTATATTACTCTCCCGGGTCTGAGACTTCTGCGACAGTAAGGGCAGGGGCTAAACTACTGTGACATTACAGAAGTCTTAACATAACCCCCCCCCCCCCCCCCTATGATTTTGTACTGTTCAATGACTGGGGGGCGCCCTTATTGTGTCTGATAATGACAAAATGCTTAGGGTGGAGCACAGATCACTATGCACGTGGACCATGCCCATCTTGTAGGTTGGAAACTTTTCTATGTCTATGAATGTGGCCCAACACAATATTGGAAACTTACTTAAAAAATTTTGATTTGTTTTGGAATTCTTTTGTAAAACTGCTTTAAACTTAGCGTACAAGAAAAAACGCCACAGTGTCTTTACTGGACTTTTATAATTTGTATCTCCCCAAACAAAAATATCCCACTCAATAATGCCTTATTCATGTCATCAGTTTTTGGCAGCACCCATATTTAAATATATAACAATGAGATTGCCAGTCTTTTGGTGGATATAAAGTGTCTGCCTTTAACATTTGCACTGTTGTGTTTGTAAACCACACAAAGGCGCAGCTACAATAGCACGGTGGTGTCGGGGTTAGCACTTTCACCTAGCAGTAATAGGGTCGCTGGTTCAAATCCTGACCACGACACCTTCTGCCTGGAGTTTGCATGTTCTCCCTGTGCCTGCGTGGGTTTCCTCCGGGTACTCCGGTTTCCTCCCACACTCCAAAGACATGCTGGTAGGTTAATTAGATCCTGTCGATAAAAATTGGCCAAATATGTGTATGTGTTTGTAAGTGTGTCGGGACCCCACAGGGCAAGGACCGCACTATACCACAGATGGACACCAGTGGCAAAAAGCGCCCTGAGGTGATTCAGTTCGCATAGGTAGCGCTATACAAGTTATTCATTCATTCATACAATACATGATGAGAACCATTATAATAGTTACAGGTGATACTCCTACCAAATCATTGGAAGCAACCAATTTATTTATTGTAATTATGTATTTATTATGATTTATTTGCATCGTACACTAGATACATGTGGGCAGAATAATGGTTAGATAATTTAAATACACTTTGAAACACACAAAATGAATGTTGTATCCTATATTCTGGAAGGCAGAGTAGTTATAGAGTGCTTTATTAAAGTCATTGTAAACCCTCGTCTTTTTTTTTTAATAACAAACATATTATACTTACCTCCACTGTGCAGTTAGTTTTGCACAGTGTGGCCCCGAACCTCGTCTTCTGGAGTCTCCCGGTGGCGTTCGTGGCTCCTCCTTGCATCTGTAAACCCCCTGAGAGAAGCGCTCTCCCTGGGGGTTACTTTGCGGCCGCGCTTCCGAGTCCAGCATTTGCGTGCATAAACACAGAATGCCGGACTCGGCCCCGCCCCATTGGATTTGATTGACAGCAGCGGGAGCCAATGTCTATGCTGCTATAAATCTATCCAATCAAGAGCTGAGAACCCCGGGCAGAGAGGTAGAGCGCGTCTCCGCCGAGGGAACAAACGGGCTCAGATGAGTAAAACGGGGGGAGGGGGCTGGGGGGCTGGTCAGTGTCAAAAGCTTTTTCACCTTAATGCATAGGATGCATTAAGGTGAAAAAACATAAGGGTTTACAACCCCTTGAACCACTCGCCAACCAGCAGTTTAACTTTTCCTGCTGGCCGGTGGCTCTGTTGTTTCCCCTGTAACAAACCTGTATGTTGCAGTGGAACTTCCAGGTTTACAGGCGTGCGTGCATCCCCCTTGCTGTTCGTGCTTTGGTTGGACACAGCGCAAGTTTTTTACAGCAGGCTCACAGCCAATGATTTTGGCTGTGAACCTGCTGATGGCTGTGGCCAACCACAGCACAGAGATCAGTGTGTGTTAGTAAACACAAAACCCAGATCTGGCTGGTTCTGCTTCCTGATCTCACTTACCGTTCAGAGCTGAGACCAGGAAGGAAAGCCAGCAAGTCTGTGAGTAAAAACAGCACACATACACTTGTTAGGCACACAGTTAACCCCTTGATTGCCCTCCTAATCACCTCTGTCTCCCTGCCAGTGTCATTAGTACAGTGACAGTGTACAGTATTATCACTGATCACTGTATTAGTGTCACTAGCGATGTCAGATAGTGGCAGTTAGAGTCACTTAGTGTCCCTCCCAGACAGTGTCAGTTAGCGCCAGTCCCTGATTACTGTCCTGGCACTTTAGCACCTCGAGAAATGTGATAGGCAGTCAGAAAGTCAGAGCTGCTTAAAAGCTGCATAAATTCCGGTATATACTATATACCATAGTTTGTGGATGCTATAACTTTCACACAAGCCAATTAATACGCACTTATTGGGATTTTTTGTTTACCAAAGACATGTAGCAGAATACATATTTTGCTGCCTATCACACAATTCTACGGAAGTGACGTTGCGGCAGAAATTTCGTACTGCGCATGCGCGAAGCGTTCCAAACACTCGCGCCGTGCGTTCCAAATGATTTTCGGCAATACAGTTCAGCGAAACCATCAGATAATGTCACGGAAGTGACATTATAGACAACACAAACACTGGGCTGTGCGTTCCAACACTAATTCCTTCCTTGTTACCCAGTATAATTTTTTACCAACCATGCTGAGCTACCTGTGGTGATAGATCCTGCAATGCTGGGCCTTGTAGTGCCTAATCAATCCTACAATGCTGGGACTTGTAGTGCCTAAAATCAATCCTGCATTGCTGGGACTTGTAGTGCCTAAAATCGATCCTGCAATGCTGGGACTTGTAGTGCCTAAAATCAATCCTGCAATGCTGGGACTTGTAGTGCCTAAAATCGATCCTGCAATGCTGGGACTTGTAGTGCCTATAATCAATCCTGCAATGCTGGGACTTGTAGTGCCTAAAATCGATCCTGCAATGCTGGGACTTGTAGTGCCTATAATCAATCCTGCAATGCTGGGACTTGTAGTGCCTATAATCGATCCCGCAATGCTGGGACTTGTAGTGCCTAAAATCGATCCTGCAATGCTGGGACTTGTAGTGCCTATAATCGATTCTGCAATGCTGGGACTTGTAGTGCCTATCCTGAGCTACCTGCGGTGATCGATCCTACAATGCTGGGACGAGAAATATTATGCTCTCGAGCGGGCGGAGAGGTGGTTAAGCGTCAGGAACAGCCCCGCCCACCACCCTAAAAAAAAACGTGAATCGCGCATGCGCAAATCTTATGTATGTCCAGGGTCCTGAAAAATTATGGACTCGAGGGGGCGGGCGGACAGAGCGGAGCTTGGAGAGGGGGGCGGGACCCCGTACATAGCACTGAGTCCAAGTACAGTACATTGTTCTGCCATCAATCACGCTGCCACTCCGCCCAGCAAACGCCTCACTGTGCCCGTCTAATGCAGCCACTCCACCCAGCAAACGCCTCACTGTGCCCGTCTAACGCAGCCACTGTGCCACAAATGCAGCCACTGTGCCCATCAAACGCCTCACTGTGCCCGTCAAACGCTGCCACTCCGCCCATCAAACACCTCACTGTGCCCAGCAAACGCCTCAATGTGCCCGTCAAACTCAGCCACTGCGCCCATCAAACACCGCACTGCACCCAGCAAATGCCTCACTGTGCCCATCAAACGCCTCACTGTGCCCATCAAACGCCTCACTGTGCCCAGCAAACGCTGCCACTGTGCCCTTCAAACGCCTCACTGCGCCCAGCAAACGCCTCACTGCACCCATCAAACACCTCACTGCACCCGGCAAACACCTCACTGCGCCCAGCAAATGCATCCACTGTGCCCATCAAACGCAGTCACTGTGCCCATCAAACGCCTCACTGTGCCCATCAAACACCTCACTGCACCCAGCAAATGCCTCACTGTGCCCATCAAACACCTCACTGTGCCCATCAAACGCCTCAATGTGCCCATCAAACACCTCACTGCACCCAGCAAATGCAGCCTCACTGTGCCCATCAAATGCCTCACTGCGCCCAGCAAACGCCTCACTGTGCCCGTCAAACGCCTCACTGTGCCCGTCAAACACCTCACTGCACCCAGCAAATGCCTCACTGCGCCCATCAAACGCAGCCACTGTACCCAAAAATTGCCGCCACTGTGCCATCAAACGCAGCTACTATACCCATCAATTGCTGCCAGATTGTCAAGCCGCAGTTGTGCTCCCTGGGGGTATGCTGATCGCACATCCGTGCTGCTGGAGGGAGCCCAGACGACCATAAATGAGGGACCTGCATGTCATGGTAAGTGAGACCATCCCATATCCCACTCCATCTTCCCCGAGGACAGGGACAACCCCCCCCCCCCCCCCCCCCCCCCTGAGGACAGGGACCCCCCCCCCCCCCTCTGAGGACAGGGACCCCACTCCCCTGAGGACAGGGACCCCCTTCTCTCCTGGAGGACAGGGACCCCCTTCTCCCCCCTGAGGACAGGGACCCCCTTCTCACTCTGGGACAGGGATCCTATCTCACCTGGGGGCAGGAACTCCATCTCCCCTGGCAACAGGGACTTCATCTCACCTAGGGACCCCATCTTCCCTGGGGATCAGGACCCCACCTCCCCTAAGAACAGGAACCTGATCACCCTGTGTGTGCCAACCTCACTGCCCTGCCTGCCATGTGTCCTGTGTGAGGGCCCACCTGTGACAGCTCTTATCAGGACTTCATCCCACTGTGTGATCCCCTACATGACTGATCCCTCTGTGTGCACCCCTTACACGGGGAACCCCTCTGTCTGCTCCCCCTACATGTCTGCATACTCTGACCACCACCTGTACCATTTCCACATCCTCTGACTGCCTCCTGTATCCTGTGCACATGTTCCGACCACCTCTTGTACCATGTCTGCAGCCTCTAACCACTTCCTGTATCCTGTCCGCAGCCTCTAACCATCTCTTGTATCCTGTCTGCAATATCTGACTATCTCTTGTCTTTTAACGTGTCTGCAGTCTCTTAGGGGAAGTCTGGAGAGGAATCAAGAGTGAGAGCACCGCCGGGATTGGGATTACGGGAGGAGTCAGACGTGTATGGACTGTGGAGTAGAGACTATAGAATATAAACCAGAACCACCAACCTGGAGCCGCCTAACTGAGCCCTGCACGCTGCACCGGAGAGGAGGTCAGTGACAGCGCCGTCAGGCCAGTCTGAGGGGGGGGGGGGGGAGTGAATACAATTATGTAAGAGGGCACTGATATAAAGGTTTCCCCTCATCTCAGTAACACCCCCCCCCCCTCTTACCTTACTGTATTCACTCTGCGGAAGGTGGTCTCTGGTCACCAGAGTCCCCCCCCCCCCCCCACACACATCACATTTCCTGGCATTCCCCTTTACATCAGAGTCCGCAGGATTCTTCCCCCTTACAGTGTAAGGGAACTCAGATGTAAAGGAAAATGCTGCAGAGCATGATCTAAGGAGGAACTCTGATTGATGTAAGGGGTGCTCTGGTCACCGGAGACCACCTTATATCAGAGTCCACTGCATTCCCATTTACATCAGAGTTCCCACTTTCATCAGGGTCTGCGGCATTGCCCTTTACAGTACATCAGTGTTCCCCTTTACATCAGGGTTCGCAGAGTTCCCCCTGTAAGATTAGAAGGGATGGAGGCCCAGAGACATGTCCAGGGTACACAGAGGATACATGGGATAGATTAGAAGGGATGGGGGCCCAGAGACATGTCCAGAGTACACAGAGGATACATGGGATATATTAGAAGGGATGGAGGCCCAGAGACATGTCCAGAGACATGTCCACACAGAGGATACATGGGATAGATTAGAAGGGATGGAGGCCTCCTCTGTTTTCCCTGGACATCCATCCCATCTAATCTATCCCATCTATCCCATGTATCCTCTGTGTACCCTGGACATGTCTCTGGGCCTCCATCCCTTCTAATCTTACAGGGGGAACTCTGCGAACCCTGATGTAAAGGGGAACACTGATGTAAAGGGCAATGCCGCAGACCCTGATGAAAGTGGGAACTCTGATGTAAATGGGAATGCAGTGGACTCTGATATAAGGTGGTCTCCGGTGACCAGAGCACCCCTTACATCAATCAGAGTTCCTCCTTAGATCATGCTCTGCAGCATTTTCCTTTACATCTGAGTTCCCTTGCACTGTAAGGGGGAAGAATCCTGCGGACTCTGATGTAAAGGGGAATGCCAGGAAATGTGATGTGGGGGGGGGGGGGACTCTGGTGAACAGAGACCACCTTCCACAGAGTGAATACAGTAAGGTAAGAGGGGGGGGTTTTACTGAGATGAGGGGAAACCTTTATATCAGTGCCCTCTTACATAATTGTATTCACCCCTACCCCCCCCCCTCAGACTGGCCTGACGGCGCTGTCACTGACCTCCTCTCCGGTGCAGCGTGCAGGGCTCAGTTAGGCGGCTCCAGGTTGGTGGTTCTGGTTTTTATTCTATAGTCTCTACTCCACAGTCCATACACGTCTGACTCCTCCCGTAATCCCAATCCCGGCGGTGCTCTCACTCTTGATTCCTCTCCAGACTTCCCCTAAGAGACTGCAGACACGTTAAAAGACAAGAGATAGTCAGAGATTGCAGACAGGATACAAGAGATGGTTAGAGGCTGCGGACAGGATACAGGAAGTGGTTAGAGGCTGCAGACATGGTACAAGAGGTGGTCAGAACATGTGCACAGGATACAGGAGGCAGTCAGAGGATGTGGAAATGGTACAGGTGGTGGTCAGAGTATGCAGACATGTAGGGGGAGCAGACAGAGGGGTTCCCCGTGTAAGGGGTGCACACAGAGGGATCAGTCATGTAGGGGATCACACAGTGGGATGAAGTCCTGATAAGAGCTGTCACAGGAGGGCCCTCACACAGGACACATGGCAGGCAGGGCAGTGAGGTTGGCACACACAGGGTGATCAGGTTCCTGTTCTTAGGGGAGGTGGGGTCCTGATCCCCAGGGAAGATGGGGTCCCTAGGTGAGATGAAGTCCCTGTTGCCAGGGGAGATGGAGTTCCTGCCCCCAGGTGAGATAGGATCCCTGTCCCAGAGTGAGAAGGGGGTCCCTGTCCCCAGGAGAGAAGGGGGTCCCTGTCCTCAGGGGGGAGAAGGGGGTCCCTGTCCCCAGGGGGGAGGGGGGGGTCCCTGTCCTCAGAGGGGGGGAGGGGGGGGTCCCTGTCCTCAGGGGGGGGGGGGTCCCTGTCCTCGGGGGGGGGGTGTGTGGGATATGGGATGGTCTCACTTACTATGACATGCAGGTCCCTCATTTATGGTCGTCTGGGCTCCCTCCAGCAGCACGGATGTGCGATCAGCATACCCCCAGGGAGCACAACTGCGGCTTGACAATCTGGCAGCAATTGATGGGTATAGTAGCTGCGTTTGATGGCACAGTGGCGGCAATTTTTGGGTACAGTGGCTGCGTTTGATGGGCGCAGTGAGGCATTTGCTGGGCGCAGTGTGGTGTTTGACGGGCACAGTGAGGCGTTTGACGGGCACAGTGAGGCGTTTGCTGGGCGCAGTGAGGCATTTGATGGGCACTGTGACGCTGCATTTGATGGGCACAGTGGGCGTTTGATGGGCACAGTGAGGCGTTTGATGGGCACATTGAGGCGTTTGACGGGCACAGTGAGGTGTTTGATGGGCACAGTGAGGCATTTGATGGGTGCAGTGAGGTGTTTGATGGGCGCAGTGAGGCGTTTGATGGGCACAGTGAGGCGTTTGATGGGCACAGTGAGGCGTTTGACGGGCACAGTGGCTGCGTTTGCTGGGTGCAGTGAGGCGTTTGCTGGGCGCAGTGAGGCGTTTGCCGGGCACAGTGAGGCGTTTGCTGGGCGCAGTGAGGCGTTTGAAGGGCACAGTGGCTGCGTTTGCTGGGCGCAGTGAGGTGTTTGATGGGCACAGTGAGGCGTTTGACGGGCACAGTGAGGCATTTGCTGGGCACAGTGAGGCTGCTTTGATGGGCACAGTGGCTGAGTGTTGATGGGCACAGTGAGGCGTTTGACAGGCACAGTGAGGTGTTTGCTGGGCACAGTGAGGCGTTGACGGGCACAGTGGGCATTTGACGGGCACAGTGAGGCGTTTGATGGGTGGAGTGGCTGCATTAGACGGGCACAGTGAGGCGTTTGACGGGCGCAGTGAGGCGTTTGACGGGCCCAGTGAGGCGTTTGCTGGGCACAGTGAGGCGTTTGATGGGTGGAGTGGCAGCGTAATTGATGGCAGAACAATGTACTGTACTTGGACTCAGTGCTATGTACGGGGTCCCGCCCCCCTCTCCAAGCTCCGCTCTGTCCGCCCGCCCCCTCGAGTCCATAATTTTTCTGGACCCTGGACATACATAAGATTTGCGCATGCGCGATTCACGTTTTTTTTTAGGGTGGTGGGCGGGGCTGTTCCTGACGCTTAACCACCTCTCCGCCCGCTCGAGAGCATAATATTTCTCGTCCCAGCATTGTAGGATCGATCACCGCAGGTAGCTCAGGATAGGCACTACAAGTCCCAGCATTGCAGAATCGATTATAGGCACTACAAGTCCCAGCATTGCAGGATCGATTTTAGGCACTACAAGTCCCAGCATTGCGGGATCGATTATAGGCACTACAAGTCCCAGCATTGCAGGATTGATTATAGGCACTACAAGTCCCAGCATTGCAGGATCGATTTTAGGCACTACAAGTCCCAGCATTGCAGGATCGATTTTAGGCACTACAAGTCCCAGCATTGCAGGATCGATTTTAGGCACTACAAGTCCCAGCATTGCAGGATCGATTTTAGGCACTACAAGTCCCAGCATTGCAGGATCGATTTTAGGCACTACAAGTCCCAGCAATGCAGGATTGATTTTAGGCACTACAAGTCCCAGCATTGTAGGATTGATTTTAGGCACTACAAGTCCCAGCATTGCAGGATCTATCAAAACAGGTAGCTCAGCATGGTTGGTAAAAAATGATACTGGGTAACAAGGGAAGTATTAGTGTTGGAACGCACAGCCCAGTGTTTGTGTTGTCTGTAATGTCACTTCCGTGACATTATCTGATGGTGTCGCTGAACTGTATTGCCGAAAATCATGTGGACCGCACGGCGCGAGTGTTTGGAACGCTTCGCGCATGCGCAGTGCGAAATTTCTGCCCAGAACGTCACTTCCGCACCATAGTGTGATAGGCAGCAAAATATGACACTACAGGATA
>CM053026.1:63775131-63828390 GCA_028564925.1 Lithobates sylvaticus
TCTGTGCAGTGTGATGACTACACTGGTGGGGTCATTGGATGGGAGAAGTGTGGGAAAGATAGAGGACAGAAACTATACATATAGAGAACACTTTTTTTTTTCAGAGAACAGGAGCAGGTGCTCCCCACTTCCAATTCATTCCTTGTCTCTGCCTCCTACCCACCTTTGAGGACTGTCCCTTGGTTCCACCACCTTCGAGGACTGTCCCTTGGTTCCACCACCTACCCACTTTCGAGGACTGTCCTTTGGTTCCACCACCTACCCACCTTCGAGGACTGTCCCTTGGTTCCACCACCTACCCACCTTCAAGGACTGTCCCTTGGTTCCACCGCCTACCCACCTTCCAGTACTGCCCTTTTTAGAGAATTCAGAACCAAGTATAATTTTGTGATGCTAATGAACAACAATAGACCCCGCCCCCCTGCAACAGTAGACTCCCACCAGCAACAAAAGATCTCCCAGAAGCCAGCATCAAAATAACCTCCAGCGCCCAGCAACAGTAGACCCCTTCCTAAACAGTAGTCCAGTTGTCCATCAACGTCATACCTCCCAACATTTTGAGATGGGAATGAGGGACACCTACTAGCAAATGTATGTAGGCATAGGACACGCCCCCTTCCACACCCCCTTAAAGGAGAATTAACCAAAAAAAAGGTTAACTAAATTCACAAATGCTTTTTTTACCACTACTATATTGGCTTTTAAAATTGACAAATGTAGCAATTTAGAATTTGGATAAAAGGTTTAGCACTGGGAAACACTTTTTGAAAGATAAAAAATGTATTTTAAAGTGGAAGTAAACCCTCCTATCGTTTTCAGCCAAGGAAGCTGCCATCTTGGCCTCTGTTCAATCTTCAACTGCCATGATGCTGCACATGTGATCAGTTAGCCATTGGATGGTTTGAAAGTTTGGTTGAAAGCACAGCCAATGTGACAGGTAGCATTTCCGGCATGCCATTTTTTTAAAACTATTTAAATCAAAGGGTTTACTTCGGCTTTAAATACAACTATATAGATCAGACCAAAATGGGGGACAAATGAGGGGGAAAGAGGGACATTGCTCCCAATCAAGGACAGTCCCTCGAAATCAGGGATAGTTGGGAGCTATGATCAACGGCTGTCAGTTTGTCCTCTGTCCATCGCCATCTCAATCTGTCAATGTATGTCTGTCCGTCACAGTGAAAATTAGCACTGGGTGCATTATCCCAATAATGTAACCAATAACAATAATATTAATAGTTCTTGGTTATGAAATTTGAAAAAATCTCTTAATAACAAATATTTCGATAGCAAATGCTTTGTAGCTTTAAAAGTTGAAAGATGATCTTTTGCAGTATATTCGGGGCATCAGCTTGGCAAAATAAACATGTATGTGTGCAGACTGAAGATCCAATTTATAAAGGCATAATAACAAGCTGGAGGTCACAACAGATGCTACAAAATGAAAAACCAGGATGCCTGGCATATTTCTATACAGCTCTTCATACGTCACAGCATTCCGAAACATGAGCCGAGGCTGAGACACAAAAATGCGACATCCGGAAAACAGAGAGGGCCCTGATCCTAACGCACAATAGTGAAACCACCCGTGAATAATGAGCACGGAAGAAAGTACATTGCTAAACTTCGGACCAGCAACAGAAAAGTTTGGAACAAACTACATGAATTAAGAGGCCTGTGAAACTTTGGGTGAAGGTCAATGGATTAAAGCAGAACTCAGTCTTCTGTTTCCTTTAACTCTACTACCCACCCTCCCCTCCATGAAGCACCCTTCCTCACCACCGCCACCATTTTCTTTTGAACTACTCTTTACATACCTGTAACCCTTCAGTCTTCTGGACAGACCAGTGATGTCACAGGTTCTTCCTCTTCTCCTCATGCAGCAGCAGATGGTCCTTTCTCCTGGACTCAATGGAGCTCACATAATAGTCTGTTAAAGTAGTCCTGTCATTACAATGTCCAAACTAAGCTAAGCCCATGCTGTAAAAGAAGGTGATATACCGTATATACTCGAGTATAAGCCGACCCAAATATAAGCCTAGGCACCTAATTTTACCACAAACAACTGGGAAAACGTATTGACTCAAGTATAAGCCTAGGGTGAGAAATGCGCAGCTACTGTAAGTGGAAAAGAGGGTCAACAATGCAGCCTCACTGTGCCCATTTGTAGGTCCCCCAAACTTCAAACTCGGTAGTTAAGGGTTCCTAAATGCCCCCTAGCTGCAGCCAAAATTTGGGGTCTCTGGACCCAAAGGGTCCCGAAATGACATTGCTGCAGATGGACACAGTTGACTGATTTTGGGGCCCTGTATCTCAGGGTCACTTGGTGCTAGGAACCCCATCTTTGGATATGTTGTAGTGCTAGTTTGGGTTTGAATACCAAATTTGGGGTTCCTAGCACCAAGTGTCCCCGAGATATGGGGCCCCAAAGTCGGGTCGGAAAATGTCAAGCACTTTTCTGCAGCAGAGAATTACATTTTCCGAACCGACTTTGGGGCCCCGTATCTCAGGGCCACGTAGTGCTAGGAACTCCATCTATGGGGCCCCAAAGTCGGGTCAGAAAATGTCATTTTCTGCTGCAGAAAAGTGCTTGACTCGAGTATAAGCCTAGGGGGGCACTTTCAGCACAAAAAAAATGTGCTGAAAAACTCGGCTTATACTCGAGTATATATGGTATACAGTATCTCACAAAAGTGAGTACACCCCTCACATTTTTGTAAATATTTTATTATATCTTTTTATGTGACAACACTGAAGAAATGACACTTTGCTACAATGTAAAGTAGTGAGTGTACAGCTTGTATAACAGTGTAAATTTGCTGTCCCCTCAAAATAACTCAACACACAGCCATTAATGTCTAAACCGCTGGCAACAAAAGATGTTAGAGACCTTGTGCTCCTCCGCCTTCCATGGAGTCATGGAGTCTGGCTTTTTTTTGTACATTGTTGTGCTATACTTAGGGCAGCCCATTCATTTCAATGAACTACCCTACACACCACAAGCACAGAAAAGTTGCTAATTTACCCTTTTTGAGCTTTGCAGTGTTTTTTTCAAAAGAGAAGCTCGCTTGGCTGTACTTCTTCTGTGGATCACAGGAGTGCAGTCCATTCTACACTCCTGTGACCCATTTTAAGCAGACAGGCCGCTGTCTGCTGACGTCACAGAGCCAGTCCATGCTTGGACAAGATCGCGACAACATTGTCGGGATCTGCTAATTCGGCTTAACCTCTCAACGAATCGCTAAGAGCCTGAGCCGGCCGCTTCTACCACCTTCACAGCCCAGGGGGGGGGGGGGGGGGCAGAGCAGAGAGCTGGTGACTGACAGTTAAGGGAGCCCTGAGAACCGAGCAATCTTCAGTGTTAAAGGCTAAGAGATTCTTAGGCCCCTTTCACACTGGGGCGTTTTTCATGCGGTGCAGCGCTAAAAATAGCGCCTGTTCACCGCATGAAAAAATCCTGCCCCTTTAACTCCAGTGTGAAAGCCGGCGGGCTTTCACACTGGAGCGGTGCGCTAGCAGGATGAAAAAAAAAGTCCTGCTAGCAGCATCTTTGGAGCGGGATAGGAGCGGTGTGTTCACCGCTCCTATACCGCTCCTTCCCATTGAAAAGAATGGGAGACCGCGGTAAAACCGCGGCAATACCGCGGTTACCGCGGTAATACCGCGGCTACGGCGGCGCTCTGCGGGGGGTGTTTAACCCTTTTTCGGCCGCTCGCGGGGGGTAAAACCGCACCGCGAGCGGCCGAAAACCGCGGTGAAAACGACGGTAAAGCAGCGCTAAATATAGCGCTGCTTTACCGTCACCGCGGCTCACCGCCCCGGTGTGAAAGGGGCCTTAGAGACATCGGGGTGCAGATGCCACAACGGACCAATGCTGCATCCACCTAGGTAAGTATGATTATTAAATAAAATGAAAACCCATACTTCTCTTTTAACTGCATGTTTTGCAGAGTTTGTTGTACATTTTTCATGCAAAAAATGTGTGTCGGCTAGCCATTTTTGGGGTGCCATTAACAATGAGTGACATGCATTTATTTGCTCATTTGTGTGATTGTGCGTGCATTCATGAAGTATGTGGTGTGAATGCAGCCTTAGTTTATATCAGCTAAATACATTCCAAAACAAGAAACAAGATTTTGTGCAAAGTCTTATGCCGCGTACACATGATCGGATTTTCCAATGGGAAATGTTGGATGTGAGCTTGTTGGCTGAAAGTCCGACCGTGTGTATGCTCCATAGAACATTTGTTGTCAGACTTTGTTGGCTAGCAGGTTCTCAAATTTTCCACCAACAAAACGTTGTTGTCGGACTTTCCGATCGTGTGTACACAAGTCCGTCGCACAAAGGTTCACGTATGCTCGGAATCAAGTACGAGCCGGAAGCGCTCGGTCTTGTAAAACTAGCGTTCGTAATGGAGATATCACTACGTTCGTAATTGTTGGCCAACATTTGAGTGACCGTGTGTATGCAAGACAAGTTGGAGCCAACAACCTTCGATCAAAATTCCACGGTTTGGTTGTCGAAATGTCCGATCATGTGTGTACGGAGCATAATAGTGTGTTTTCTATACAAAGCAGCCACAGCCTTAGTAGAAGACCCTGTCCCCTGCCAGCATGCTGTAGAAAGACCGTTATTTGTGTGGAAGTAGTGGTCTCTCTGCAGATGTCTGAGTTACTGCTAGAGATCTCTGATCAGCAGGGAGCATGAGTTGTGCTTATTGAGGAGCTATATAGGCCTAACTTAGCAGGGGGGTGTGCAGACCACTGCTTCAACACAGAGAGCAAGACTACTTCTCTGCAGCATGTTGGGAAGGGACAGGCTTTTCTACTCAGGCTGTGGCTGCTTTTTTAATAAAGCAAACTATTCTTCCCTGTACACACGATAGGATTTTCCGATGGAAAATGTGTGATAGGACCTTGTTATCGGAAATTCCGACCGTGTGTAGGCTCCATCACACATTTTCCATAGGAATTTCCATCACACAAAATTTGAGATCTGGTTCTCCGATCGTGGGTACACAATTCCGACGCATAAAAGTGCCACGCATGCTCTGAATCAAGCAGAAGAGCAGCACTGGCTATTGAACTTCATTTTTCTCGGCTCGTCGTACGTGTTGTACGTCACCGCATTCTTGACGTTCGGAATTTCCGACCAACTTTGTGTGACCGTGTGTATGCAAGACAAGTTTGAGCCAACATCCGTCGGAAAAAAAACATGGGATTTTGTTGTCGGAAAATCCTATCGTGTGTACAGGGCATAAGGGTTTGATCACTTTTTATTTCTTTATTTGGAATTTAGGAGCAAAACCCCTCTTTAAGAGCCGGTTCACACTTGGGTGAGTTGTCAGACTTAGCCGCCTGAAAAGGCGCATTCTGTTCTGTACAATGGAACCATTCTAATAGGAGCGACTCAAGTCGCTCGGACTTAGAAAAAGGTTCCTGTACTACTTTGGGGGGGACTTGAGGTGACTTGCATTGACTTCTAAACAGAAGTCGTTTTGCAAGTCGCTGCTGCTGTCGTGTGCATGTCGCCTGAGGCAGTGGCGCTGCAAGTCGTGCTGCCTCAGTGTGAACCGGCTCTAATAGTTGACCATGCTCTTCATCTGGATTGGCACACTGATCCACAGGTATTATTTCTACATTCTCTTATCTTCCTTATAGCTGTATCATTAGGGAACACTTTGCCCCTCTATAATTGGATTAATCAGGAGTTATTCTAACAAAGGCTTATAGTAGTTTCACATACATAGAAACTGAAAAATACTTCTCTTCATGATCTCTCAAATCATCTCCAACCATCGAGCCAAATTATCATATTTTCACCGCTATTAGCTTAATGAGTATAATGTGTTTTACATCAGAATATATCGGCATCGCTGACATTCCTCAACCTGCAATTTCAAACAGATGTCTGCCTTTCCCCGACCCTCTCTGCCTGCTTTCATGTGGTTTTTATTTAAATGAATAATCATTTTGGTACCACAGACATAAATCGTTTACACTTATCTCAATAGCACCACTTAATCACTGGATGGGATACAGGCAAGGCCAATGAAACTAAGATATACGATGTCCAGTTACTTGTTCAGCATTTGAAGTTATTTCCACCTTTGGATACATGTCATTGATAAACATATACTTTCCATATTATCGTTTTCACCGACATAAATTTTGTTTTGTTATTTGTGATTTTTTTATCTGATTTTCCCACTTTGCCCTCCAATGTCTACCAAAAAAGTTTATTATCAGTAGCTCTTCTGTTTTCTGTTAGATCAGTGTGGCCATATCCACACTTCTATTCTTTCAATTCTCTAGTAATGCATGGATAGTCACAAAGATCTGCCATTAATAACCAGGTCTTTAAGTTATAAGTTGCGCCCATCTAATAGACCACCAAGTGTTACAACATGCTGTGACTAAAGCTTAACTTTCCGCCGACTTTTGCCGAATTGGCCAACATTCATGCCCTGCAAACACCACCTGGGTCAACAAGAATTTTAAAATCAACTGGGTGGGGTGGGAAATGAACAGTGAATGCATCCTATCAGATACAATAGCAGTGGACATTCTTGGGATTTAGTTAACTATTGTATGAATCTGGTGGTATCCTTGTAGTGTGGGTCCTTGGGCCCATTACCTGGTCATGCCTTCTCCCTCTCCTTGGGTCTATTCTATATTATGTACTATCTCTTTCTTGCTCCCCCAGCCTTTGTGGCACAGACGCTTCCTTTCTTGCCATTGCGTTGTTGCCCCCTGGTTGGTCTGGTCCTTCTCACAACTCCCGGTCAGGACAGTGTTGACCAGTCAGTATTTCCTTGTCACATGTTACTGTCATGTATCAGGTGTGACCAGAGCTGTGTGGACTGTAACAGAGGGAACCAACGTATGTAGGTGAAAAAGTACGTCATTTATTAAGATAAGTGAACAATATATAAATGCAACCACCTCCAATATCACACAGTGCACAACAAACCAATATCAAACAAGACCCCCAAATAACAATAAATAGACAAGTATATACAGCAAAAGGGAATACCAGAATCGTAATCTTTAGCCAGGGTGGTGTCATAAATGGGAGATCAGCAGATGGGGGGCAAGGAGTAATGCCCCGTACACACGGTCGGAAATTCCAAAGGAAAATGTCCGATCGGAACATGTTGTCGGAAAATCCGCCCGTGTGTGGGCTCCATCGGACTTTTTCCGTCGGAATTTCCAAGGAAAAAAATTTGAGATCCTGCTCTCAAATTTTCCGACAACAAAATTTGATCGTACTTTTTCCGATCGTGTGTAGAGAATTCCGACGGACAAAGTGCCACGCATGCTCAGATCACATTATGAGACCAAAGCTATTGGCTAATAGCCTCTACGTAGTTCCATCGTACGCAACGAACGTCATCACGTTCAGAATGATCGGATTTTCCGACAACTTTGTCCGACTGTGTATGCAACACCAGTGTCGGACAAAATCCGTCAGAAAAAATCAGACGGATTTTGTGGTCGGAATTTCCGACCGTGTGTACGGGGGCTTAGACATACAGGAAGAAGGTGGAAGGGAATCAGGCTGCAGGGCAGGGATCAGGGATGCAGGACAGACAGAAATAGGCACAAATACAGGTTCAGGATCAGGGTCAGATTCAGAATACAGGTATCAGGTTCAGGATCAGGTTCAGGATCAGGTTCAGAGCTTTCAGGTCAGGGCACAAGGACGACATCAAGGCAAGGTGTGTGTGAGCTTGCTGGGTATTTATACCATTTCCTGCAATCAGGCTCAGGTGATGCCTGACTGCAAGAGGTGATATTGGCTCCATACTGCCAGGAACCACCTGCTGGTGGATGCCAGTACTGCGGCCCAAAGATTACATAACACCAGCAGTGGAAAGCTCCCCTGACAGTTCCAAACTGCCAGGAGACACCTGCTGGTGGATATTAGTACTGCACGCCAAATGTCAGATAGTATTACCAGCGGGTGGAACCTTTCCTGACAGTTACCTGTTTGCACTAGCAATTTGTTGGTTTATTTTTAATTTACTGGACTTGTAAGTATGATGTCTTTTTTTAAATTTCTTATACTAATGAGCTGGTTTCCTCGTAGACATATATGAGTTCTTACATCTGATGAAGTGAACGTTGTCTTGCGAAACGTGTTATGAATAAACTATTTATAATGCTGAATATTTATGGAATTATTCAAATTTATATTTACATCCTCATCTTGAGTGATGTCTATTAATTATTTTATATTCAGTTTGAGCATTTTTTAACATGTTTATTCTCAATAAAATGTAAGTTGTTTTACTGTTAATAACGTGTCTAAAAAAGTCCCTTGGGCATCATTTTGTTTCCGTTTCACTGAGATTCTTGGGAGAATGGAGGAGTCAACTGATTTTGAGAAAAATTTAAACCATGTACTGTATGGCTACTTCAATGCTCATATAGCATGAACATATCACGTGTGGTGGTTATATTCGCTGCAAATGTGGTGACATGGTAAGTGTATGTCCAGCTCAAACCTTTTTTTTTTTTTTTAATAAAACAAGGAAGGATTAGAATCCCGGTAATATTTTTTACTGTCATCCAGGGCATCATTAGAGAACCTTGCCCTTATTTACTGTCCTAGTGATGATGAAACCCAGTATAGCGGTAAAATCCAACAAAGGTTCTTATTCTTTGCCACTTCATTCAAAGCCAAAATAACATTGGTCACATGCTACATCTCCCTAACCAACTCTATACCAATGGCAGGCTATGATGCTCCCATTACACAATTTATTACACATAAGATTGTAAGCTCTAATAAGCAGGGCCCTCTGGTTCCTCCTGTATTGAATTGTATTGTAATTGCACTGTCTGCCCCTTACGTTGTAAAGCGCTGAGCAAACCGTTGGCGCTATATAAATCCTGTATAATAATAATTAAATATTCAAAATGATTGTACTAAGTGAGTGTATTCCATAAGGTGCAGTACTCAGCATGCATTCATTACATTTTCCACTAAAAAAATGGTACTTGTATTTTTGAATAGACACAGTGGAGAATTTAGTTCTTATTTTGCTTATTCACATATATTCCAGGTAACCAACAATCATTGGGATTTGCAGAGAGGAACAGCCTGATGCAAAAAATCTTTCAATTAAGCTGAAAGGTATTACTGTGATAAAATATGTTCTTTGTAAATTTTAAATGTTAAAGTAGGAGTTTTATGTTCTAGCAGCAGAATAAAGACATTGTTCAATAGAGAAGTCCTACATATATGCATTAAAAACCTTAACTGATATAAAACATTTCCAATCACATCTGATCACTGTTAGAGATACAAAAACACAGTAGGGACTATACTTTATGCATGGGGGCACTACCCTCCAATCCATATGTAGCACCCTCTACATAGGTAGGTAGGCAGCCAGGACTGTTTGTTTTGGGTTGTGTGGGCTGGGAGTGGCTCAGAGTTAGCAGCTGGTCACTCACAGGCAGCCTACCTGAGACCTGGTGGGGGGGTGACCTTGGGCCTAGGGTTTAAATGCAGGACAGAGCCTTTCAAGAAAGTGTGAAGTTTCTGGACTGGAAGCACAGGAGGAGCAAGAGAGAACAGCAGGAGCTAGTACTGCGGGGCAAGTCTTCAGGAGGGAACCACTGGTTGAAGCCAGGAGGGCTGGTGAGTGACATGTGCAGTCAGGAGGACTGGGGAGGCATGCCTGAGAGGACTGAGAGGAAGCAGTCAGAGATGAGTGCAGAGCCAGTAGTGAGGACTGCAATGTCATGGGCAGTGGAGTCGGGCAGCTGCAGCCATGAGGGTTGGCAGGGCCTAGAGAGGGCTAATTGGGAGCAGTAGTCCATTAGTAGGACAGCTAGCACTAAAGACTTTCTATTCTTTACTACAGCATAGGGACCTGAGGTCCCTGCCTGTAAAGAGCAATTGCTGAGGCCTGGCTGAGCCAGTGTCAGGCCTAACCTTACCTGTGCTAACTGGTCCTGAGGATAGAGTTGTGCAGGAGGAAGGAAGAGGAATAGTCTGCAAGCAGGGAAAGTGCTGGAGGAGACTTAACTAGTAACTTGTACAGAGAAGTGTACATAGTAGTCCCAATTGATTGATATACAATCCATCAATTGATTAATATACAATCCACCGGGTATCCCATATTTTCCTTACCCCAACCAAGTTAAATTCCCTCAATAAAACAAACAAAAACAAGCACATGGACCATCTATTATGTTAAGGTGACTGAGAAGTGAATTCTGGGCTGGACAGGGTGACAGGTGGGCCACATAACTTAGCAACTTAGTTTTTGGTTTGATTACATTAATGAATACAATGTATTATTATTATATTATTATTATGATGTACAAGTAAATGTGAGAGAGGACATCACTAAAGGAGCAAGGGAGGAGGTGGAATCCTTATGGGTAGAGCTGCAAAGGGATGAAACGAAGGGTAAAGTAATACTGGGAGTTTGCTATAGGCCCCCTAACCAGAGGAAGGAGGCGGAAGTGGACCTCCTATCACAATTTGGATTAGCAGCAAGGATGGGAAGTGTTATCATAATGGGGGATTTTAATTATCCAGACATAGACTGGGTGGAAGGAACCATACATTCATCTAAGGCTCGCCAGTTCCAAAATGTCTTGTAGGACAATTTCATGGGTCAGATGGTAAACACACCAACTAGAAACAAAGCGTTACTAGATCTACTTATTACCAACACTATAGACTTGATCACGGATGTAGAAATACGGGGCAATTCAGGAAACAACGATCACAGGTCAATTAGTTTCAGTATAAATCACACTAATAGGAAACATAAGGGGAATACAAAGCCACTGAATTTCAAAAGAGCCAACTTCACTAAACTACGAGCCTTTCTAAAAGATACACATTGGGATAAAATCTTAGGAACAAAGAACACAGAGGAGAAATGGGTATGCTTTAAGAGCATATTAAATAAGGGCATTAGCCAGTGCATCCCAATGGGAAATACATTTAAAAGAGCTAATAAAAGTCCTGGGTGCCTTAACTCCAACGTAAAAATGCATATAAAAGCAAAGGAGAAGGCCTTCAAAAAAACATGGCTGATGGATCTTCATCAGCATTCCAACTTTACAAAGAATGCAACAAGAAATGTAAGGGTGCAATCAGGGTGGCTAAGATAGAACAGGAAAGGCACATATTGGAGGAGAGTACGAAAAATCCCAAGAAATTCTTTAAGTACATAAATATTAAGAAAGGGAGGTCAGACCATATGGTTACTAAAGATGGAGAGATTTATTCTTCTCCTCAGGCTTCAGGAGGGAATCGGGTGGCTTCAGTAACCAAAACTGCAATGTTTATCCTCATGACACGTCACAGGATGCACCCTCATGGCTAACAGAGGACAGCATTAGAAATAGACTTGAAAAATGTAACATTAATAAGTCACTGGGACCAGATGGCTTGCACCCGAGGGTCCTTAAAGAACTCAGTAAATTATTTGCCAGACCATTGTTCCTAATTTTAACGAACAGTCTACTGACTGGAAAGGTACCAGCTGATTGGAGAAAAGCCAATGTAGCATTAAAAATACACACCTGGGAATTACAGACCAGTTACCTAACATCAATTGTATGCAAGCTCTTGGAGGGGATGATAAGGGACTATATACATGATTCTAGCAATGACAACTGTATCATTAGCAGTAATCAGCATGGATTCATGAAGAATAGTTCTTGCCAAACCAATCTATTAAAATTCTATGAGGAAGTGAGTTGCCATCTAGATAAAGAAAGGCCCGTAGATGTGGTGTATCTGGATTTTGCAAAAGCTTTTGATACAGTTCCCCATAAATGTTTACTTTACAAAGCAAGGTCAGTTGGCATGGACCATAGGGTGAGTACTTTTTTCAGCCTCACCTACTATGTAACTATTATTTTTTATAATTATTTATAATTATTTATTATATTATAATTTATGATTTTGTGTTTCAAACTTTATCATACCCGGGATGTCTACTAGACTCTTGTTTGGACATATTTAAGTGAGTTATTCCTAAGAATTACAGGCCTACAATATAAAACAACAAATTTCCATGCAAAACAATGTACCGCTTTGACATTCAAAAATACTGACATAATCAGACCACCAGGGAGGTTAAAGTATGTCTTAAGCTGATGTATTTTTATTTTTATTTTTGGATAGAATAAGGGAGGGTTCAAACAACTGCCATTTTTTTGTAATCTGTCTTTCATTAGGGAGATTTCTCTTCACTTTTTGTACTGTAGACTCGACAGGAAGGGAAATGATATCTTTCCAATGTGAGGAATATCCCTTGTTAGACAGCTGTCACAGGAACAAGTGTCTCCATTTGACGATTTCCTCTCTATTCTTGTTCTGGTGGCAACTCAAAATGTTGGCTTTACCCATCCTTTTCATTTCTAGTGACATCAGTTATCAGGACATTTGGAGAAAGTGAATCTTACAAATGGGAACACAGACAGCAATAAAAGCCTGACAGCGGCTCTACTACACAACTCTATCGTAATCTAAAAAAAAAAAAAAAATGTTTGCCCTTAGTTATACTTTAAAGCGGGATTCCACCCTAAAGTGGAACTCCCGCTTTTCGGAACTCTCCCCCCCTCCGGTGTCACATTTGGCACCTTTCAGGGGGGAGGGGGGTGCAGATACCTGTCTAAGACAGGTATCTGCACCCACTTCCGGGCATAAACTCCCACGGGAGTTTACGTCACCTCCTGTCCCGGCGCACTGTCTGCCGGGACACACACGTGACCCGGCAGACGGCGCTGAAGATTCTCATTGCGCCGCGCGACTCGCGCATGCGCAGTAGGGAATCGGGAAGTGAAGCCACTTCCTGATTCCCTCACCGAGAATGGCGCCGGCTACAGCAGGGAGCCGAGCGATCGATCGGCCTCTGCTGCCGACACCGCTGGACCCTGGAACAGGTAAGTGTCCATTTTTTAAAAGTCAGCAGCTGCAGTATTTGTAGCTGCTGGCTTTTAAAATTTTTTTTTTTTCAGTACAGTCCCGCTTTAAGCTCTGGTTAATGAATGTGTGATACACAGATAAACGCTTTGAGGATGAATCATGAAAATAACCATGCTCTCCAAAAATCTATAGCAACTGCCATAATGTACCAGATTATATCTCTAGTTATTAATTACAGCTGTTCTTATCTTCATCCCTATTTTTCTTATGTAATTGCAGGTCATACATGGGAAACTCAATCCTTCCAGAAAGGGATATTTCAATTAATGCATGCTAATGCTTAATGCCCGGCTTTGATTAATTGTTACAACGAATGTTGTATGATCTCCAACCACAAGGTCAACTCTCTTGGATTCCACAGCGAGATCAAGTAGATGACTAGAGAAAGCTGGTCTGTAACACAAGGAAAGTCAATGAATTTAAAGGGGCTCTGAAGCTGTGGTACCTTTTATGGCTGCATGCTGCTTTAGAACATTTCCAAGCTAAGGTATAAAAACTTTAGTTTGTTAAGTTATTCTTTGAAAAGTCATTAAAAAATGTTTTGTTTAGTTTAAAGAATTACCTATTTTATGTAGAAAGGGGCAATTGCTTAACTATATACAGGAGAGAGAAGAGCATAGATGAAAAGTCAACAATGGTAAACGTTCCTTGTGGTGGCTGCAGTCGTTTTCTTCCTTCACACCTAAATGTTTTCAGCTCATAAAGCGATTATAAAACGCCCAAAAAACGCCTGAAAAACGCCCAACAAGCAAAATCCCATTAATTTCAATGGCACCTATTCACATCTGAGCGTTTTGTCACCTGAAGCAAAACGCCTGAAAAATGCCCTAAGCTCTGGAGCAGATTACAGGCATTTTTCTGCCTTGGTGACCTTGGTGACCTGTACAAAATCATGGCAAAAATGCAGCAAAATCACGGTAAAAAAACACGGTAAAAAGCCCGACTTTGAAACGCTCAGGTGGGAATGGGGCCTTAGTGATAAGAACATTTTCAGCAAGTATAGAAAATACCTGATATGTGCTTGAGGTTAACAAAAAGCATGAATAATTTTTACTTTATTTTGTACATTTTTAATCCGCCTTAATATATTGTAGATGACATGTTTGAAGTCCAGCCTGGCTCCCTCCATAGATACAGTCACAGAGTAAGGATGGCCATTGGTGGCTAAAATTTTGGCCAGAGAGAGCAAATTTATTGATTCTACCATTGGATGGGGTTAAAAAACACCTTATTCAGGTAGCAGCAGCAGCATCAATTGGATGCAGTCATTGTTTGACAGGGCCACCCACAGCCCATCTATGGTCAGCTTAGACGTAGCAGGGAAAGGAAGTGTGTTTTTCACAGGATTACTAGGTAAAATAAAAGAAAAAAGCTTGAAAAAAAAAAACGGATTGGTAAACTGCAGTTTATAAAATGTTTTTTTTTTCTCTACTGTATATGCATACTGCATAAAACTGTATATCCCTGTTATACTCTAAAACATACTGATACCATTGTAAAAATTATTGTGTAATGTAAAATGTATTACAACTAGGGTTGAGCGAACCCGAACTGTAAAGTTCGGGTCCGTACCGGACTTTTGGGTGTCCGTGACCCGGACCCGAACCCGGGTTCGGGTCCGGTGTTCGGCGCTGTATTGGCGTCTTTTTAACAGCTTTAGGGCAGCCAATGGATGATCGTTTCACTAGTGTGCCCTTAGAAGCCATCACAGCCATGCCTACTAATGGCATGGCTGTGATTGGCCAGTGCAGCATGTGACCCAGTCTCTATAAATAGTACACACACAGCACACAGCGTCATTCTGTTATAGACAGACACTGTAAGACAGGTTCCTGTGCTGCAGATAGATAGATAGAGGATTTTAGGAGTTAGTGTGCTAAAGTCAGTCCACATTCCTTGAATTTTATTCTAATTAGTTAGATCAGTGAGCGATCTAGATAGCTACAGTAGGGAGTTTCTTTATTTAGCAAAAGAAAGAGGCAGACATAATTATTGAAGAGATTCCTAAATCAATTATACCCTGGCTGGGGTGCAGTGCACAGTCACAGTAACAGTGCCATGAGGCCAGTGCCAGACAAAATATAAACGTTTTACCTGCAAGCTCAGTGCAACATTACTGCACTGCATATACTAAGAGATACACCAAAGTCTGTGTGTATTCTGCTATTGGAAAAACATTGCATAAAAATTAAATTTTTCTTTTTTTTTTCCCAATAGCATTTTCTGCGTGTTCATACATACACGCTGTAGACACTAACCGTGTATTCTGATATTGCAAAAACATTGCAAAATTTTTTTATTTTGCAGTGTTTTTTTTCTTCCCAATAGCATTTTCTGCGTTTTCATAAATGTTTTACATATTGTCCGTGTATTCTGATATTGCAAAAGCATTGCAAAAAAAAAAATCTTTTGCAGTGTTTTTTTTTCACAATAGCATTTTCTGCGTTTTCATAAACGCTTTACATATTGTCCGTGTATTCTGATATTGCAAAAACATTGCAAAAAAAAAATATTTTGCAGTGTTTTTTTTTTTCACAATAGCATTTTCTGCGTTTTCATAAACGCTTTACATACTGTCCGTGTATTCTGATATTGCAAGAACATTGCAAAAAAAATAACATTTGCGGTGTTTTTTTTCCCCAATAGCATTTTCTGCGTTTTCATAAACGCTTTACATACTGTCCGTGTATTCTGATATTGGAAAAACATTGCAAAAAAATTTAATTTTGCTGTGTTTTTTTTCCCCAATAGCATTTTCTGCGTTTTCATAAACGCTTTAGACACTATCCGTTTATTCTGATATTGTAAAAACATTGCAAAAAAATTTAATTTTGCTGTGTTTTTTTTTCTTCCCAATAGCATTTTCTGCGTTTTCATAAACGCTTTAGACACTGTACGTGTATTCTGCTATTGACAAAAACACCCATTTAGGGCGAGATCATAAATTTTGAAAATATGAGATCATCAAAAAGGGGACGTGGTGCTGCTGGTGGCGCTCCTGTTGCAGGGAGAGGACGTGGTCGATCTGTGCCAGCTACACGCACTAGTGAAACACCTTCCTCAGGTGCGAGTAGGCGACAGAGCCTGCAGCGGTATTTTGGCGCGCCTAATGAGGCTGTATGAATGTTGAGGCCAGGACAAGTACAGGCGATAGTAGATTGGGTTGCTGACAGTGCCTCCGGTTCCTTCACATTGTCTCCCACCCAGTCTCCTGATGAAAGTTAATAATTTTTTCCAGAAAGTGCGTATTCTGGGGTATTCCCACCATATGTGCGGCATCGTGCCATTGAGTTTCTGAGGTTCTTAATGACTTCCTGTACCTCTTCTGCTGAGAAGGGGGCCTCCAGCATTTCTTTTTATTTTTTATTTTTTTTAATGTTATTTTAAGTTATTTCCCTATCCACATTTGTTTGCAGATCACTTGCCATGCTCTTAACAACATTTTGTTGCCATTTTCAGCCCTCTAGCCCTTTCCATGACCTTTTTACAGCCATTTCAAAAGTCCGGGTCCCCATTGACTTCAATGGAGTTCGGGGTCAAGTTCGGGTCAAGTTCAGTCCCGAACCCGGACTTTTTTCCGAAGTTCGGCCGAACCCGCCGAACCCGAACATCTAGGTGTCCGCTCAATTCTAATTACAACCCCAATGTTATATTATTGTGAATATGAGATCACGACAATGTTATTTTGTATTATGCAATTCTGTTCAATCAATAAAACTTTATGAAACAAAAAAATAAATTAAATGTTTGTTTTTGGATTTAGATACGCTTTAAGAAATCTATGTTCTGAAGAGTGTCTGTCAGGCATGCCTCTCACCTCTTTCCTATTGCATACTTCACTACTACACCCACTTGACCCTTTTTCATGCAATCAGATGGACTGTCCCTACTCGCCTCTCAGTACATGCACAATCACATGCAGCTCTGCAACAAAAATTAAGAACCCTGGTCCCTTCTTTCCCATCTTACTCTTGATTGGTCACTATTCCTTTAAAGAGCTATCATCCACTCTCAGTAGTTGCCCGATACAGAGTTCAGTTCTTGACCAATGGGTTCGCTGCCTGTAAGTTATCTGTATTTCTGAATGAATGAATGAATAATTTGTATAGCACTACAATGCCAACTGAATCACCTCAAGGCGCTAAATCTGTCCTGTGTTGTCAAGCTTCATATAAGAGGTAGGTCTTGAGTTTTTTCCTGAAGGCCTGATGGTTTTCTTCCATGCGGATGTAAGTTGGAAGAGCGTTCCATAGCCGCGGTCCTTGGACTGTGAATCTCCATTCTCCCTTTGATTTGTAACGGGATTTGGGAATCAGGAGGAGGTTTTGATTAGATGATCGAAGACTGCGATTTGGTGTATAGTGTTTTATTTTCTCGCGTAGGTATTGAGGAGCGTCTCCATGTGTGCATTTGTGGGTGAGGCAGAGGGTCTTGTGATGTGATTTGATTCTTTACGGTTAGCCAATGTAGGTTCCTCAGGGAAGGGGAGATGGATTCCCAGGTTTTTTCCTGTTATCAGTCTTGCCGCCGTGTTTTGGATGAGTTGTAAGCGCGCAAGTTGATATTGGGGTAGTCCAATGTAGAGGGACTACCCCAATATCAACTAACTGTTTTCTGACTTGCCTAGCTAAGCCCTTGCCAAGTCATCTACTTTCTATCCACCCAGACATAATCTTTCACACTTAAATTTCTAGTAAAAAAATATCCCATCCCCTTCAGCCACCTAATTTGTGTTTTTTATTTAAAGCGGAAGTAAACCCATCGATTTAACAGTTTAAAAAAAAAGGCATGCCGTGAATGCTAACTGCACATTGGCTGTGCTCTCAACCAAACAGTCAAACCATCCAATGGCTGGTGTCATAACGGATCACATGTGCAGCACCGTGGCAGTTGAAGATTAAACAGAGGCAAAGATGGCAGCTTCCTTGGCTGAAAACGATAGGAGGGTTTACTTCCACTTTAAGCCTCTGAAACCCAGGAAAAGTCTCCTGAATCAGTTGTCATGTGATCTTGGCTTCTTCTTTATGCTCTCCGCTCCTGAATTTACTCTTCATCGTGACAGCACAATGGAAGGCTTTAGAACCCTGTGAGAGGGCAGCTCCAATGAGGACCTAGTGATGGACTGTTCCAATAGGCAATGGGCAGCACCCACATCTTCAGGAAATGTATTTATTTATTTCAGGTACTTATACAGCTCCGTCAATTTACACAGTGCTTTACATACATTATACATTCACACAACAATCTAAGGTCCTTAATCCACATTCATGCATACACATACACATACTAGGGCCATTTTAGGGCCAATTTAGACAGGATCCAATTAACCTACCAGCATGTCTTTGGAGTGTGGGAGGAAACCCACACAGGCACAGAACATGCAAACTCCAGGCAGGTGGTGTCGTGGTTGGGATTTAAATCAGCAAACCTATTTACTGCTAGGCGAAAGTGCTACCCACTACACCACTGTGCCGCCATGATATGAATTCTGCAGACCCAAGTCTTCCACACTGTAGACCAAAGGAAGGAAGACCAGGGATGTGCAAGGAGTTTTTTTTTGATAAGATATTGGGACTTTTGGGGAGATATTTTTTTAAAAATAAAAGATTAGGTTGGGGAGGATGGGAAGTGAAAAAAGGGCTTTTCTTTTTCTTGGAGATAAGCTTTAAATCCTGGGGTCCCCCAGGTAGGAGTACTAATCTTCCTGGACCCTAGCTTGTTTAAAGGTGAACAATACCGGGTAGATTGGGACATAACACCTGAGATGAGGCCAGATCTTCTGACATTGGGGGTTATTTACTAAAGGAAAATCCACTTTGCACTACAAGTGCAAACTACAAGTGCAAAGTGCACTTGAAATTGCACTGAAAGTGCATTTGGAAGTGCAGTCGCTGTAGATCCGAGGGGGACATGCAAGGAAAATAATTAAATAATTAATTAAATAAACAGCATTTTAGGTTGCACATGATTGGATAATAAAATCAGCAGAGCTTCCCCTCATTTCAGATCTACCCCTCAGATCTACAGTGACTGCACTTCCAAGTGCACTGTCAGTGCAATTTCAAGTGCACTTTCACCTATTGTGTTAACATTCTTATTACTATGTAGCCATAAAAAAAAGGATCAGTGTTTGCATGTAGATGGTTTGGTAAATTTTTTGGTGGTTAAGCAGCCATTGGGGGTTATTTACTAAAGGCAAATCCACTTTGCACTACAATTGCACTTGGAAGTGCAGTCACTGTAGATCCAAGGGGGACATGCACATGATTTAATGATAAAATCAGCAGAGCTTCCCCTCATTTCAGATCTACCCCTCAGATTTAAAGCGACGGCACTTCCAAGTGCACTTGTAGTGCAAAGTGGATTTACCTTTCATAAATAACCCCCACTGTGTTTTAAAGGATCATCTTTGCAAACTTCCTAAATTTCTCAATAAATTGGGGTTGAGGTATCTCCATCTTTTTTTCTTTGAAGCATTTTTTGCAAGCAAAAAAGCAAGTTGGGGGGGTAGTGTTATATGTATTTTCAGATTTAATTACACTAACAAATTGAAGTCAAATTCCAGCTCACACTTTTTAATCTGTTACAGCTGTTTATTTTCCTTTTGGGATAAAGGTTTTGTACAAATCATTAAAAGTTGATAATTGTATTCACCCTTGTTAGTGTTAAAGCGGACCTTCAGTCATTTTTTCAATTTTCCATCTATTAAATCTTCTTCCCTTGTTGTTGTTTTAACTTTGGATAGTAAAACATATTTTTTCTGCCAGTAAATACCTTATACAGTCCACTTCCTGTTTCTTCTGGTAAAAAGCCTAGGCTTATGACATCATACACAGCTCTCTCTCTCACTCTCGCGAGAGTTTGCCAGGAAGGGAGGGGCTATGATTCATAAGAGGGCCACTGAGAGCTGCAGGTGTGCATCTGTGTAAATCCAGGAAGTGAACAGGCAGCAGCTGCCGGATGCAGCCAGACTCAGTGGAGGGAGATTTCTGCAGCATATTTGGCAAGTACAGAATCACAGTATATATAAAAAAATAGTGGTTGAAGGAAAGCTTCAGAATGGCAAAGATGTTTTTATTACAAATTATGTGAGCAGACTGCAGTTCCTCTTTAACCACTTCAGCCCCGGACCAATTGGCAGCCAAAGGACCAGGCCCCTTTTTGCGATTCGGCACTGCGTCGCTTTAACTGACAATTGCGCGGTCATGTGACATGGCTCCAAGACAAAATTGGCGTCCTTTTTTCCCCACAAATAGAGCTTTCTTTTGGTGGTATTTGATCGCCCCTGCGGTTTTTATTGTTTGCGCTATAAACAAAAATAGAGCGACAATTTTGAAAACAATGCAATATTTTTTGCTTTTTGCTATAATAAATATCCCCAAAAAATATATAAAAAAACATTTTTTTCCTCAGTTTAGGCCGATACGTATTCTTCTAAATATTTTTGGTAAAAAAAAATCGCAATTAGCGATTATTGATTGGTTTGCGCAAATGTTATAGCGTTTACAAAATAGGGGATAATTTTATAGCATTTTTATTAATATTTTTTTTTTTACTAGTAATGGCGGCGATCAGCGATTTTTATTGTGACTGCAACATTATGGCGGACACATCGGACATTTTTAAAACATTTTTGGGACCATTGTCATTTATACAGCAATCAATGCTATTTAAATGCATTGATTCCTGTATAAATGACAGTTGTAGTGAAAGAGTTAACCACTAGGGGGAGGGGAGGGTTTATGGGCTGTGACGTGTGTGTGTGTTTTTTTACATTAGGGGGCGGGGCTGACGTCTGACGTCATTGATCGGCTTTCCCGATGACCGGGAACAGCCAATCAATGACAGGCAGAGTAGGAAGCGCGGGGAGAACCTCTCCCCGTTCTTCAGCTCCGGTTAAGTGGTTTGTCTCATCCATGTAAACTGATACATTCTGCTGGCTGGATCACCAGATGAAAATAGAAGAAAGAAAGCCTAAAAAGGAAACGAATACAACCATCACATCTACGAATAGGTAGGCTGCAATATAATAAAGATTTGCTTTTGGGTTTAATACAGTATTTTAGCACCTTTTACAGCTTATTATTTAGGTTTGAATACAGTAGAGAAGGGTTTGAACGTATGTCAAGTTTTAGCACTTCTTGTGTCTTTGTTGCGGAGGATTATCCCAAAATGTTGATGGTTGAGAACTCTCTAATGATGACATACAAATTATAGGTAGTGAAGTCACATACTGTATATTTATAGTGTCATGGACTGGGAGTGATTGGCAATCCCCCAAATGGAAGCACAAGGAGAAATAAAAACCTGGGGTTCCAATACTTCTCCAGATAATCCATAATAATAATTTCAGCTTGAGTTCCAGAGAGACACAGGAATTCTTTGGGTGATTCAACTTGTTAGTATCTTCTAGTTATCTGGGGTGACTATCTTGGACCACAATACTGGTTCAAGGGGCATTTAACTCCTTTCCGCTAATACCTTCCATGGATAACACAGAGGCTAAAATAACATGGTCCATAGAAAGGTATGAATCTCATGGCTGCCCATAGCAGAATTCTGCTCTAACATTCTACTTCCAAAATCTGTTTCTCATCGAAGAACAATCATGTCAGATATTGTAAATGTCAGTTTGGCCTACTCTGCTGCGTCTCCATTACTATACACTGGCTCCTCTCGCAAGTAAAACAAATAACGAAGCACAATGTAGTGAAAGATTTACAAGAGATAAACGGCACAGACATGTTTTAGTAGTGGCTCTATTTTTACAGACAACATGGAGTACAACTGAAGACATCCTCTCTATTCCGTGACCCATTGAGCTGAAGAGACAGAGCTTCAATTAGATGGGATCAGATTCCCCTTCCCGTCCTCATAAGACAGACTTCTGTCTGTAATAATGGAGTAAAGAAGTCCAGACGACATAAGAAACACCACTTTCATTAGAATTTAAACGGAGTAAGGATCTCCACCCCAGACAGACCTCCGGCACACAAATGTTATCAAGAACAAATGCAGTTCCATTGTATGGTATTTTAATTATTTCACTGTGTATTTTTGTGCAAATTCTCTAAGCATTCATTATTTTTAATGAATTCCGGAAAGTCGGAAAATATAGCTTATACATGAGTGCAAAATTAGTACCAATACAAATTTGAAATTGAAAATTTGAATTATAGACTCCCATTACAAACATGCTGCAGAACATAAAGGGGTTGTAAAGTCTCCAGGTTTTTCACCTTAATGCATTCTATGCTTAAGATAAAAAAAACTTCTGTGCTGAAGCTGCCCCCCAGAGCCCCCTATTTTCTTACCTGAGCCGATCCGTTCCAGCTATGTGCAGGAGCCCGTCCTCCCTGGATAGATTGATAGCAGCAGTAGCCATTGGCTCCTGCTGTTGTCAATAAAATCCAGTGACACGGGAGCGGGGGGCGGGGCTCAATGGGCGCAGCAGCGGGACTCCTGAGCGTGCCCTCAGGGAAATCAGCTCTCTGTAGGGAGGCACCCGATGAAGGGGAGGAGCCAAGAGCACCATTGGGGAAACCCAGAAGAGGAGGATTGGGGCTGCTCTGTGCAAAACCCATGCACAGAGCAGGAAAGTATAACATGTTTGTTAAATAATAAAAAAAATGAACCTTTATGAACACTTTAAAGTGATACTAAACACACAGTTTAATATACATTGTCCCTTCTCTTTCTGTATGTAGATGATGGCACTGTAGTTATTTTATAAAAAAATATATATATATAAGTACCTTTTTTCCTAATCAATATACAGCTGTCACATGACCCAGCTCTCTCCTAGCCTGCCTGCAGGGAACCATAAGCAGGAGAAGCGTCTAGTCCTCTGCTGCTGGTTACATGTTCAAAATAAAAAAAACTTCTTTTGGAATATAGAGTAAAAATAAATAGTTATTATCAATAAATTGTCATACAAATATATATTTGAAATGAAATCTTTATTATTTTTTGGCAATAACATGGTGTGGTTGGATTTCTGCAAGTCACAGGTTGTGTCTCGCCCCTTCAGCCTGTGTCCTAGAACTAGAGGGTGGTGAAGCCACCATTCATCTACAATTAATATCCCAACCCCATTGTGTTTAGCTGGTTAGTGGGCATGAAGGAGGAGAGAAGAAATGGGCTGTTATTTAGCACTGTGTACACGCCCACATGTGTGACTCTATAGTGACATGGGCTGCTCGGATTTGATAGGGAGGAAATGCTCAGCATAGAAACTCACTGAAAACTGAGCATGTGCAGAGTTGCCACCACAGCCGCAGAATCCCTAGCTGAATTGGGGACAGGAGGTGGGGACACAGAACAGGAGGATCAACCAGGTTTTTTGCAGAATACAGAAAACAAATCTCGTAGTGACTGAGTGAGTATGAACACCATGTAATACACCCTTTATTGATAGTTTTTTTTGTATGTGGGTTTAGTAATACTTTATTATAAGTACATCTACAATTAGAATTTTCTCTTAGTCCCCCTGCAAAGTCCCACAAATACCTGTTGTCCACCAGTGAAGCCCACCTAATGCAGCTTCCTGTGATGGGGTGGCAATGATTCTTCACTGATCTTGAATTCAAAGCAGAATTGTGTAGTTGTCAGCATTGTCACTGCTGATTCACATACCTGCAGCTTATCAATCAGCACCTGACCAAACCTAGTCCCGCCCACTGCTCTCTGGATTGACAGCACTGGCTGAGACCCTCCCACTGTGAGCTGCAGTGTCTTGGAAAGGGAGCATGTGAGAATTTGAAACAAATGACAATTTGAAGGGAGGGCCTGAAAAAGCTTAGGGACACCACAGTACATGTGACCAACTCGGCAACAGTGAGATTAGTTAGGTGATTCAAAAGAAGAACAGCATGCACAGTGTTGGTAATGGTGCAGAGGCTCTATGAGCCTACCGACCATTGCCACCACTAACAGTGAACTATAGGTGACCATTAGGTTACCAAAGAAACTTCTTATTAAGAGGGTAAGGGGGGGCTGCTAACACAATACGAGACGCCTGTATATGAGACGCCTGTAAATAGATCACAGACACTGGTAGCATCACCAGGTACTTTCTCTTTCTGCTAACAACTTTAAAAGGCATTTGCTTTAAAACCTAAATTCTTCAAATTTGCTATTCATCATTGGTGGGGATTTACTAAAGGTGGTGCACACAGAATCTGGTGGAGCTGTGCATAGTAACCAATCAGCTTCTGGGTTTTATTGTCAAAGCTTAAAGCAGAGTTCCACCAAAAAGTGGAACTTCTACTTATCTGATTCTTCCACCGCACCGGTGCCACATTTGGGACCTTTTGGGGGGGAGCGGGTACCTGTTTTTTCAGGTACCCTGTCCCCACTTTCGGGAGACCAGGCCATGGCAAATTACGTCAACAGCTCGGCCCCCCTCCTCCTCCCCTTCTGCCGGGCCAGTGAGAGAGCACAGCGCACTTCGCGCATGCGCAGTAAGGACCCGACCGTGAAGCCGAAAGGCTACACTGCCGGGTTCCCTTATCCACAACAGCAGCGGCAGCACCTGACCAGCCGATGTAATCATCAGCTGCAGTGCCGACATCGATGGACTCCAGGACAGATAAGTGTTCTAATGTTAAAGGTCAGCAGCTAAAGTATGTGTAGCTGCTGACTTTTAATTTTTAAAGGGGCGGGCGGAACTCCACTTTATTTAAAAGAGTTGAAGTTAGAAGCTGATTGGTTACCAGGCACAGCTGCGCCAGATTCTGTGTACACCATTTTAGTACATATCCCCCGCTGAGAATTATTTTTGGGTTTACCTTTATTTTGGTCTAGTAATTGTGCCATTGTGCCACTGTTCCTGGTTTTCCACACAGTAACTATGGAGGAAGCCATGGCTGTTACACAGGCTAGATTTTTATTACAGATACTTATATAGTGCTTTCAACTTACGCAGTGATTCACATATATATTGTACATTCACATCAGTCCCTGCCCTCAAGGAGCTTACAATCTAAGGTGGACTTAAAATATGTCTACCTATGTTCATCTCCAACACATGTTGGATTGAGAATAGTTTACAAAATAAAGAATACAATGATTGTGCTTTCTTTCCAGCTCACATGAAATGACAAGGATCAACAGGTATTTCTTGTACTTGCTGAAAATGTTTTTAGCCTGAAAAAATTAAAACAAATGCAGCCACCACATCTAAGGACTGGTAAGCTGCAAAAATTCAACCTAAACTGGTTAACAGAGCAAAGGTAAGGTCCAGAGAACAGATGTTCGAAAGTACATTCTCATTGCCTCCTATGGACTTTTTGGGGCTCTCTGATTTGTACTGTACATGCAGTGGATAACACAGAACTCAATTTATTGTAAAAAGAATAGAACAGAACCTTCTCATATTAGCACAGCTGCAATGTTTGCTAATATGGGAGGAGTTTGATGGGTAGGAAAGTAGCTACTCGGGCCACCATTAACGTGAACCTGTTGCTTTGACCTGCATGGTCATAAAGTCAACCTAACCCTAATGATAAATCTGATCCTAACTATTAACACAAGGGAAAAGGGAGGGGGGAATATTCACACCAAACGAAAAAAAATATGTCCCAAAAATCAGCACAAAAATTTAGCAAAGATTTGTATACTACTGTTTTGCCTCTGTGCCATATGTGGATGGCCCAACACCTACTGCCTATTATTTTTTTATGATAAAATCTTTGTTTTCCATTAGTAAAAAAAAACACAGTAACACAGGCACTATGTATCTATAAAATGCTCGGAATTCTCCTCTTTACGGAGGAATGCTGTATGACTAAGAAACTTGGAAACTTGGTGCCGAGCTTTAGACCTCAGATCATCCTTTTCTCAGACTCTTTCTACGGCTCAATCCCCTGCTGCTCTCCAAGTCTACTGATGGATCTTGACATCTTTCCCAAAAAACCTATAACCTGCCAAATTGCACGAATGCAGATGGAAGTACGCTACTCATACAAGTCAAGATATAATGGATAATTTTAGGATTAGTATTTTATTTTATTTTTTCCCATCTATGTAGTTTAACATAAAGAGTAATTATCCCATACAAAGCACGAGCAGATGTTACTGGATTAACGTGTCTAAATTTAATGACTTTGTGATCCGAGCCATCTTTTACCCGAGCTTGAAAATTACCTAATACAATGTGATGAGCCCAGCATGTATGTTTTCCCATCACATGTAACACCTACTCAAAAATCCAGTCCCCTGTTGTGCTTATGTAAAAAGGAACTTACAAAAAAAAGGATTATAATAGTAACTGCATGCCTGTAATATCATTTATTTTTCCACACAGAGTGTAATTTATTCATTCAATGTTCCCAAAGCTATATGCAGATAGAGGTCATCCATGGGCGTAGCATAAGGGGTTGCAGGGGTCACAATTGCAACCCTGCCCCTAGCTCCAGGGGGCCCCTGCAGCCTCCCTGTCATATTATCATATCCTCCACAAAATCCAGCTTTGATCTGCCCTAGGGCACCACAGCCATGCTCCAGTGCTGGGATTCTACTTTGCCTTCTACAGTCCACACCCCTCTGTTCCCATTGGCTGGGGAGAAGCTGTGAGACATTCACTGAATGTTGAGGCGCACAAGGTGAGAACAGCCCAGGATGGGGAAGTGTCTGTGCTGTGTGCGGGCAACATGGAATGGTAGCATATCTCAAGCCTGGAGAGTGCCATCCTGTAGCCACAATGGGACCGATGTCACTGGTGAGGTATGACACTGCTCAGTGTCTCCTAGTCACTAGTCACACCCGGGGATGTCTACTTACCCCACTTCCCTGACAACTGGGGGAAAGACACGCACCTCCGGGAGGTGACCTTCACCCATCACCTGCCAACACTGACAGAGAAACCTTCATAAATTGCTAAAACAAATCCCTGAACACCTCGGGGGCCCCTGAAGGGCTACAGGCTCCAGATTTTGGGTCACATGGCTTTGCCCTCCCAGATCTAAGTTGCCCCCCTCCCAAAGCCCCCTGACCACCCCCTCTACCCTGCATGCTATGCCCGGCTGCTGAGCTCCTTTCCCATTACAGCACTCTATACTGTTCTTCCACCACAGAGCTGAAATCACATTCCTTTACAACACAGCCAGTTAGCCATTATCTGCACAGGGTGTATCTGCCTACTGCAACTACACTGCCTGTCCGACCCGAGAATTTTTTCCCAGGACAGAAGGGAAACATAAAAGCCAGATACACCCTGTGAAGGCTGACAGACTGTGTGTAAATGAATGTGATTACAGCCCTGTGTAGTGTGGGGGAGAGGAGCTGTATACAGTGCTGGGTTGGTAAAGGAGCTCTGCCAAGTGACCTGCCAGGGGTCCCTGTCCTCTGGTTCTCCAGCGGTGATCCCTGTCCTCTGATTCTCCAGTGGTAATCCCTGTCCTCTGATGTAAAGGGGAACTCTGGGAACTTCAAAACTCTTAAGCCACTTTGAGTATCTTGGCGTGCGGTGGATGTATTTGCACGCACGTTGGAAGTAGTGGGGGTGTCATGTCAACTTTTGCATCGGGGCCCACAAGCTTCAAGCTACGCCTCTGAGGTCATCCAGGGGCGGACTGACAGGTCGGTGACTCGGGTGCCGCCCGAGGGCCCAGGGCCATTAGGGGCCCGGACTCGGCCACATGAGGGGCCACTTGAAACGGCTGTATTACATGCCGCGATGCCGCTAACAATACTGCTAGCGGCGCGCGGCTCCCCGCCGGCCCCTTCTTGCCTCCTGTCCGTCCCAGGTGCTTCTACTGTATGCGTCGTGACGTCACCTGGGACGGACGGGAGGGAAGAAGGGGCCGGCGGGGAGCCGCACGCCGTTAGCAGTATTCGCGGCATGTAATACAGCCGCTTCAACCTGCCGAGTCCGGGCCCCTAATGGAAGAAAAGAGTGGAGGGGCCGGCGGGGAGCATCAGCATCGGCATCGGTGAGTCACGGGCCCCGGGTCCCCCCAGCCCACAGTGTCACCCCCCAGCGTCACCCCCCAGCCCACAGTGTCACCCCCCCAGCCCACAGTGTCACCCCCCAGCGCACAGTGTCACCCCCCCCAGCCCACATTGTCACCCCCCCAGCCCACAGTGTCACCCCCCCCAGCCCACAGTGTCACCCCCCAGCCCACAGTGTCACCCCCCCCCCCAGCCCACAGTGTCACCACCCAGCCCACAGTGTCACCCCCCAGCCAACAGTGTCCCCTTGTGTGCATGCCCCCCCCTGTGTGTGCGCGCTCTCCCTCCAGTGCCCCCCTGTGTGTGCGATCTCCCTCCAGTGTCCCCCTGTGTGTGCGCTCTCCCTCCAGTGTCCCCCTGTGTGCGTGCTCTCCCTCCAGTGTCCCCCTGTGTGCGTGTCCCCCCCTGTGTGTGCGTTCTCCCTCCAGTGTCCCCCTGTGTGTGTGTGTGCCCCCCTGTGTGTGCGCTCTCCCTCCAGTGTCCCCTGTGTGTGTGTGCCCCCCTGTGTGTGCGCTCTCCCTCCAGTGTCCCCCTGTGTGTGTGTGCCCCCCTGTGTGTGCGCTCTCCCTCCAGTGTCCCCCTGTGTGTGCGCTCTCCCTCCAGTGTCCCCCTGTGTGTGTGTGCCCCCCTGTGTGTGCGCTCTCCCTCCAGTGCCCCCCTGTGTGTGCGCTCTCCCTCCAGTGTCCCCTGTGTGTGTGTGTGCCCCCCTGTGTGTGCGCTCTCCCTCCAGTGCCCCCCTGTGTGTGCGCTCTCCCTCCAGTGTCCCCCTGTGTGTGTGCCCCCCTGTGTGTGCGCTCTCCCTCCAGTGTCCCCCTGTGTGTGCGTGCCCCCCCCGTGCGTGTGCGCTCTCCCTCCAGTGTCCCCCTGTGTGTGCGTGCCCCCCCCTGCGTATGCGCTCTCCCTCCAGTGTCCCCCTGCGTGTGCGCTCTCCCTCCAGTGTCCCCCTGCGTGTGCGCTCTCCCTCCAGTGTCCCCCTGCGTGTGCGCTCTCCCTCCAGTGTCCCCTGCGTGTGCGTGCCCCCCCCCCCCCGCATGTGCGCTCTCCCTCCAGTGTCCCCCTGTGTGTCCCCCTGTGTGTCCCCCGTGTGTGCGCTCTCTCTCCAGTGTCCCCCTGTGTGTGCCCTCTCCCTCCAGTGTCCCCCTGTGTGTGCGCTCTCCCTCCAGTGTCCCCCTGTGTGCGTGTCCCCCCCTGTGTGTGTGCTCTCCCTCCAGTGTCCCCCTGTGTGTGCGTGTCCCCCCCCCCTGTGTGTGCGCTTGGTCCCCTTGAGTGTGGGGACCAAGGGGGCCCCATGATCTTCTATTGCCCGGGGGCCCCATGAGTTGTCAGTCCGCCCCTGAGGTCATCTATACATTATATTACTCTCCAGGGTCTGAGACTTCTGCGACAGTAAGGGCAGGGGCTAAACTACTGTGACATTACAGAAGTCTTAACATAACCCCCCCCCCCCCCCCCATATGATTTTGTACTGTTCAATGACTGGGGGGGCGCCCTTATTGTGTCTGATAATGATAAAATGCTTTGGGTGGAGCACGGATCACTATGCATGTGGACCATGCCCATCTTGTTGGTTGGAAACTTTTCTATGTCTATGAATGTGGCCCAACACAATATTGGAAACTTACTTAAAAATTTAGATTTGTTTTGGAATTCTTTTGTAAAACTGCTTTAAACTTAGCGTACAAGAAAAAAACGCCACAGTGTCTCTTTACTGGAATTTTATAAGTTGTATCTCCCCAAACAAAAATATCCCACTCAATAATGCCTTATTCATGTCATCAGTTTTTGGCAGCACCTATATTTAAATATATAACAATGAGATTGCCAGTCTTCTGGTGCATATAAAGTGTCTGCCTGTAACATTTGCACTGTTGTGTTTGAAAACCACACAAAGGCGCAGCTACAATACATGATGAGAACCATTATAATAGTTACAGGTGACACTCCTACCAAATCAATGGAAGCAACCAATTTATTAATTCTATTTATTTATTGTAATTATGTATTTATTATGATTTATTTGCATAGTACACTAGATAAATGTGGGCAGAATAATGGTTAGATAATTTAAATACACTTTGAAACACACAAAATGAATGTTGTATCCTATATTCTGGAAGGCAGAGTAGTTATAGAGTGCTTTATTAAAGTCATTGTAAACCCTCGTTTTTTTTTTTTAAATAACAAACATATCATACTTACCTCCACTGTGCAGTTAGTTTTGCACAGTGTGGCCCCGAACCTCGTCTTCTGGATTCTCCCGGTGGCGTTCGTGGCTCCTCCTTGCATCTGTAAACCCCCGGAAAAAGGCGCTCTCCCTGGGGGTTACTTTGCGGGCGCGCTTCCGAGTCCAGCATTTGTGCGCATAAACACAGAATGCCGGACTCGGCCCCGCCCCATTGGATTTGATTGACAGCAGCGGGAGCCAATGTCTATGCTGCTATAAATCTATCCAATCAAGAGCTGAGAACCCCAGGCAGAGAGGTAGAGCGCGTCTCCGCCGAGGGAACGAACGGGCTCAGATGAGTAAAATGGGGGGAGGGGGCTGGGGGGCTGGTCAGTGTCAAAAGCTTTTTCACCTTAATGCATAAGATGCATTAAGGTGAAAAAACATAAGGGTTTACAACCCCTTGAACCACTTGCCAACCAGCAGTTTAACTTTTCCTGCTGGTCGGTGGCTCTGTTGTTTCCCCTGTAACAAACCTGTATGTTGCAGTGGAACTTCCAGGTTTACAGGCGTGCGTGCATCCCCCTTGCTGTTCGTGCTTTGGTTGGACACAGCACGAGTTTGTACAGCAGGCTCACAGCCAATGATTTTGGCTGTGAACCTGCTGATGGCTGTGGCCAACCACAGCACAGAGATCAGTGTGTGTTAGTAAACACAAAACCCAGATCTGTCTGGTTCTGCTTCCTGATCTCACTTACCGTTCAGAGCTGAGACCAGGAAGGAAAGCCAGCAAGTCTGTGAGTAAAATCAGCACACATACACTCGTTAGGCACACAGTTAACCTCTTGATTGCCCTCCTAATCACCTCTGTCTCCCTGCCAGTGTCATTAGTACAGTGACAGTGTACAATATTATCACTGATCACTGTATTAGTGTCACTAGCGATGTCAGATAGTGGCAGTTATGCCGCGTACACACGTGCGGACTTTTGCCGGCGGACCTAGTCCAGCGGACAATCCCGCGGGACTTTCCAGCTAGGTCCGCTGGACTTTCCGAGCGTGTGGACTTGCCCACACACGCACGGACTTCTCCAGCGGATAATCCGCCGGCCAAAAGTCCGCGGGACTTTTGAAAATTAACGGACTTGCCCACACACGGAGCAGTCCGTTCATTTCGAACGTAACTTCAGGTTACGTAGCTAGCGTAGGCAGTAAATGCCGCCGCGCTAGCTCCGCAAGCTGGCATGGATTTAAAGGGAATCCCCACGCCGAAAAAACGGCGTGGGGGTTCCCCCCAAATCCATGTCAGACCCTCATCCGAGCACGCAGCCTGGCAGGCCAGGAAAGGGGTGGGGACGAACGAGCGCCCCCCCCCCCTCCTGAGCCGTACCAGGCCGCGTGCCCTCAACATGGGGGGTGCCCTGGGGAAAGGGGGGCCGTGCGCCCCCCCCACCCCAAAGCACCTTGTCCCCATGTTGATGAGGACAAGGGCCTCTTCCCGACAACCCTGGCCGTTGGTTGTCGGGGTCTGCGGGCGGGGGCTAATCGGAATCTGGGAGCCCCCTTTAATAAGGGGGCCCCCAGATACCGGCCCCCCACCCTATGTGAATGAGTATGGGGTACGATGTACCCCTACCCATTCACCTAAGGTGTAAAATGTAAAGTACAAAAACACACACACTTTTGAAAAAATATTTTATTGCACTGCTCCGGGGGTCTTCTTCCGTCTTGGGGGTCTTCTCGCCGGACTCCTCCGCTCTCTTCTGCTCTTTTACCTAGCTCTTTCACGAGCGGGGGGAGTCCGGCTACCTTCTTCGTCGTCGCCGCCGTCGTCTGGGGGTCTCGATCCGCCTTCGGGGGTCTTCGGGGGTCTCTTCTGTTCTTGCGGCGGTAGTCGTCTTCCGCGCCGCCGGCGCCTTCTTCTTCTTCTTGTCCTTCTTGTCCTTCTTGTTCTTCTTGTTCTTCTTCTTCCGATGTTGACCCGTCGCTGTCTCTGCCCGGAATGCCTGTGCCGCTCTGCGCTTGGACTTATATAGGGACATGGGGACAGGGTCACATGCACATGTCACATGGTGACCCCGCCCCCTTGTGTTGTCACAGTCCCGGAGGATGCTGGGACTGTGACATCGCAAGGGGGCGGGGTCACCATGTGACATGAACATGTGACCCTGTCCCCCATGTCCCTATATAAGTCCGAGCGCAGAGCGGCACAGGCATTCCGGGCAGAGACAGCGACGGGTCAACATCGGAAGAAGAAGAACAAGAAGAACAAGAAGGACAAGAAGGACAAGAAGAAGAAGAAGGCGCCGGCGGCGCGGAAGACGACTACCGCCGCAAGAACAGAAGAGACCCCCGGAAGACCCCCGAAGGCGGATCGAGACCCCCAGACGACGGCGGCGACGACGAAGAAGGTAGCCGGACTCCCCCCGCTCGTGAAAGAGCTAGGTAAAAGAGCAGAAGAGAGCGGAGGAGTCCGGCGAGAAGAACCCCCAAGACGGAAGAAGACCCCCGGAGCAGTGCAATAAAAATATTTTTTCAAAAGTGTGTGTGTTTTTGTACTTTACATTTTACACCTTAGGTGAATGGGTAGGGGTACATCGTACCCCATACTCATTCACATAGGGTGGGGGGCCGGTATCTGGGGGCCCCCTTATTAAAGGGGGCTCCCAGATTCCGATAAGCCCCCGCCCGCAGACCCCGACAACCAACGGCCAGGGTTGTCGGGAAGAGGCCCTTGTCCTCATCAACATGGGGACAAGGTGCTTTGGGGTGGGGGGGGCGCACGGCCCCCCTTTCCCCAGGGCACCCCCCATGTTGAGGGCACGCGGCCTGGTACGGCTCAGGAGGGGGGGGGTGCTCGTTCGTCCCCACCCCTTTCCTGGCCTGCCAGGCTGCGTGCTCGGATGAGGGTCTGACATGGATTTGGGGGGAACCCCCACGCCGTTTTTTCGGCGTGGGGATTCCCTTTAAATCCATGCCAGGTCACGGAGCTAGCGCGGCGGCACTAACTGCCTATGCTAGCTACGTAACCTGAAGTCACGTGCTAAATGAACGGACTTGCCGATGAGCGGCAAGTCCGTTCATTTCAAAAGTCCCGCGGACTTGCCCACTAACGGCGGGATTGTCCGCCGGACTGCCAAGTCCAGCGGATAATTTTAAAACCAAACTTAAAACTTTGGCGCCAAAAAGTCCGCCGGACTTTGGCGCCAAAAAGTCCGCCGGCGCCCACACACGAGGGGATTATCCGCTGGACTTCAGTCCAGCGGATAATCCCGCGGGATTGTCCCTTCGTGTGTACGCCGCATTAGAGTCACTTAGTGTCCCTCCCAGACAGTGTCAGTTAGCGCCAGTCCCTGATTACTGCCCTGGCACTTTAGCACCTCAAGAAATGTGATAGGCAGTCAGAAAGTCAGAGCTGCTTAAAAGCTGCATAAATTCCGGTATATACTGTATACCATAGTTTGTGGATGCTATAACTTTCACACAAGCCAATTAATATGCACTTATTGGGATTATTTGTTTCCCAAAGACATGTAGCAGAATACATTTTGGCCAAAATTTATAAAGAAATTTGATTTAAATTCGATTTAAAAAAAATAAAAAATTATAACAGAAAGTAGAAAATATCTTTTTTGTTTTTGTTTATATAATAAAAAAATGTAAAACCCAGTGGTGATCAAATACTACCAAAAGAGTTCCATATTTGTGTGAAAACAATTATATAAATTGCATTTGGTTACAGAGTTGCATGACTGAGCAAATGGCAGTTAAAGTAACACAGTCCTGAATAGAAAAAAAATTGTATGGTCAAGAAAAGGGTAAAACTTTTCATAGGTCAGGTGGTTAACTTTAGGCATTCATAAAGCACATGCAAGGGTCTGAGCAAATCAAAACAGGAAAAGGAAGTGGAACTAACTTATACGGGGTATATCAAGTTCTGTAAATGTAATAACAGTTAACAGTAGTGATATCTACTGACCAGAAGTATGAACACCACATTTAAAGTGCTGAAAATTATGCACATGCTTCCCTGCTTCCTGCTGGTGCTGTTCTTTAACCGCTTCAGCACCGGGCCATTTTACACCCTTCCTTACCAGAGCACTTTTTGCGATTCGGCTGTGCGTCGCTTTAACTAACAATTGCGCGGTCGTGCGACGTTACATCCAAACAAAATTGACGTCCTTTTTTTCCCACAAATAGAGCTTTCTTTTGGTGGTATTTGATCACCTCTGCGGTTTTTATTTTATGCGCTATAAACAAAAGAAGAGCGACAATTTTGAAAAAAAACACAATATTTTTTACTTTTTGCTATAATAAATATCCCATTTTTTAAAAAAAAAAACAATTTTTTTCCTCAGTTTAGGACGATACGTATTCTTCTACATATTTTTGGTAAAAATAATCGCAATAAGCGTATATAGATCGCTAAAGGTATAGCGTTTACAAAATAGGGGATAGATTTATTGCATTTTTTTTTTACTAGTAATGGCGGCGATCTGCTTTTTTTTTTTTTTTTTTTTTTTTTTTTTCGTGACTGCGACATTGCGGCGGACACTTCGGACACTTTTGACACATTTTTGGGACCATTCACATTTACACAGCGATCGTTGCTATAAAATTGCAGTGATTACTGTGTAAATGTGACTGGCAGGGAAGGGGTTAACACTAGGGGGCGCTGCAGGGGTTAAAATGTTCCCTAAGGTAGTGATTCTAACTGTGGGGGGGGAGGGGACTGACAAGGGGAGGAGACTGATCAGTGTTCCTCCGTACTGGGATCACATGATCGGTCTCCTCTCCGCTGACAGGACGTGGAGCTGTGTGTTTACACACACAGCTCCCGGTCCCGCACGGTCCCATTGTTTTAACGGGCAATCGCGGGTGCGCCGGGCCCTCGCACCGGGTCCCGAGCGACGCCGTGGGCATGCGCGCCCCCTAGGTGGCCGGGAATGGGAGGACGTCATATGACGCCCACCCAGGATGGGAGATCCACCTTGTGGGCGTCATATGACAGTGGGCGGTAGGGAAGTGGTTAAAGTGTCACTAAGCTCACATGATATAAAACATCATAAAAAAATTATATCATCAATCAATAAATGGTGCATTACATGCTGTTCATGCTCACTCAGTCAGTATGAGATTCGTTTTCTGTATTCTGCAAAGATCCTGGTTGATTCTGCTCCTCTCTATCTGAACCTTCTGTCCATGTCCCCGATGCAGTTGTGGATTTTTCAGAGCAGTGTTGGCAGCTCTGCACATGCTCAGTTTTCAGTGAATTTCTACACTGAACATTTCCTCCCTATCACATCTGAGCAGCCCATGTGACGAGTCGCATTTGTGGGCTTATACACAGTGGTAAATGACAGCCCACTCCGTCCCTCCTCCTCCATGCCCACTAACCAGCTAAACACAATGGGGGGTGGGATTCTACATGTAGATTAATGGTGGCTTCACTTCCCTCTTATTCTAAGACACAGGCTGGAGGGGTGTGATACAGACTATCACTGGCAGAATGCTGCCCACACCATGTTATTGCCCAAACATAATAAAGATTGGGTTTCAAATATGTATGTGTATGACAACTTAAAACAGTTTATTGATATTAACGATTTATTTTTACTCTGTACTCCAAAGTGTTTAGTTTATTATTACTTTAAGGCAGGGGTGCCCAACCTTTTGAAGACCGAGGGCCACTTAAGCGACTTAGTAACCAGTTGTGGGCCACAATGAGCAGAGTGGGCGGATGACAGGTGGACACAGACACAGCCCACTCTGCTCTATGGGCCCTCAAATCCGATCAGATGGAAGGGGACGGATCCACTTCTGTTTTTTTAGCAGATCGGATCTGAGGTAAACGGACACAAGTCTGTTTTCATTTGCCGCTCTAGGTGAATAGAGGGTCTGGACCGATCGTGTAAAAGGGGCCTAAGGCAGCTTTTACACTGATTTTCTGTGGTCTACCCACGCCGCAGGTGCAGTGCAGTTCACCTGTGGGTTAGCTGCACTTTGCCATAGAATTCTATTATATCCTGCAGGTTTGGTGCACTTTCTGAAAGCGCCCAAATCCGCAGGTAAAACCAGAAGTCTATGGCTCAGTGCAGGTAACCCGCACCTGCGGATCAGTTTGAAAGCAGCCCAATAACCACTGCAGAACAGATATGCCCATGTATACACTGTGATTTTAGTAAAAAAACTTACCATTGATAATAGTTTTCCATTCAGTTATGGCCAGCTGTTGCTGTCCCAGGCAGAGCGCATTTAGTATCACTCCACCTATGACAGGAGCCAGCGCTATATAGGAAGCGTTGGCTTATGCAGCTCTGCTCTGCAGGCGCTTGCTTCCTCTACCGTCGGCTTCATTCTGATGCTCTGGGATGGCAGATCGGCAACCTGCAATCTGGGCTTGCCAACTCGCCATCCCAGGGCAAGAGGTCACGGGCCACATCAGAGGGCTCCGCGGGCCACATGTGGCCCCCGGGCCACTGGTTGGGCACCCCTGCTTTAAGGTATGAGCAGTCCTACTCATTCTGCTCCCTTGTAAGAGTCCATTCAGGATACAGGATTTCCCAAAATGGCTGCTGTAGCTCAAACTGGAGGATTTCTTCAGACCATAATCAGCATTTGTCTTTCTCAAAGTGCACACCAGAGTGAGCAATGTCCTGTTAAGTTGTTGGGTGGCTTTAAACGCTATGGAGACAGACTTAAAAAATAAGTCCAGGCTTCAACTAAGCCTAAAATGGCTCCCACTCCTCCCCTAACTCCTATTCTATCTACCTTGTAGAAGGAAGATGCTTATGATTACTTATTCTCAGGGTGCTCTGGTCCTGTCATGTAATTGGCTCCCAGCGTCTAAATTCAGGGGGGGGGGTGCCGACAACAAATGCCCTTTAGTATATGTATGGGTGATGTCATCTCCCAGGCATTCCATCCATTGCTGGTGCTCTATCCTGAAGCTGTCCCATGCGGAGATCTCATGATTGGACCAAAGTGCCCTGAGAATAGGTACGTATAAGCATCTTCCTTCTACAGGGTACTTAAAATAGGATTTAGAAGGGAGATGGGAGCTGGACACAAGCTTAATTAGATGTAGACTTGTATTCTTCTTTAACTGCTGGAGCTTTATTGCTCTGGGAGGATGTTCTCCCAAGAATGTGCCTTGTGCGGCCGCTCTGGGCCGCGCTCCGACGCAATCAGTCACCATGACTGATCCTTATCCCAGCCCGCTGCCAGTGTCTTGTGATCACTTTGACCAATTACATGACAGTTGTAAACAGTGAATGACTTCCTTTCATGCCATTCATTGTATACAATTGTTTTGCTAGCTGTGATTGGTCACAGGGATCACATGGTACAGACAAGGCCGATCACAGCTCATTTGTACCATGTGATTAGATGTGACCAATCACAGCTAATCACAACAATAGACAATGTCTACACACTGTCATTCAGTAAAAATATTTGCTTATAGAAGTGAAGTATGTAAAATAAAAAAAATAACTCCCCAGAGTGTTACAGTGTTACTATGGTAACACTCTATTGCTCTGGTCACAGTAGGTTAAAAAAATGTAAAACAAATAAAACAAAAAGAAAAGAAAAAAGAAAGTCATTTTTTTTACAAAATAGTTTTTATATTTTTTACATACTGTCACCACTCAGTGTCCCTGGTCACCGCCACACCAGTTATATGATGACGTTGTACTGCACTAGTGACAGTATGTACCGTAATTATTATTTTTTTTAAATGTGAGAAAAAATAAATAAATCTTAATTTTCCCAAAAAAGTGACAAAAAAAATTACAAGTTCACATTACACACCATGCCTCTTACTAAATACTTACTTTCCAAAAAAAGGTTATTTAGGGAGTATTTTTACTGTCCTGGCATTTTTCGGACCTCAAGAAATGAGATAGACTGTCACCATGTTAGGAGTGATACATTTTCAGATATATACCATAGTTTGTGGACTCTATATCTGTCCTACAGACTAAATAATATACACTAATTTGGGTTATTTTCACCAAAGAAATGTAGCAGAATACAATTTGGCCTACAGAAACGAAGAAAAACTTTCCAAAAGTTTTGGCCTTTTTTTATTTATTTAGCAAAAAATTTAAATCCCAGTGGCGATTAAATACTACTAAAAGAAAGCTCTATTTGTGTGAAAATAAAGTGATAAATATGTCATATGGGTACAGTGTTGTATGACCGTGCAATTGTCATTCAAAATGTGACAGCCCTGAAACCTGAAAATTGGCCTGGGCAGGAAGGGGGAATAAGTGCCCGGTATTGAAGTGGTTAAGGGTGCTGCCTAGTGTCCCTTCAACCCAAGTGTGGAAGTGTAGAACTAGCAGCATGTGTCCTGGACTCTTGTGCCCTGTACACACGATCGGACATTCCGACAACAAAATCCCATGGCTTTTTTGCCAACGGATGTTGGCTCAAACTTGTCTTGCATACACACCGTCACACAAAGTTGGTCGGAAATTCCGAACGTCGAGAACGCAGTGACGTACAACACATACGACGAGCCGAGAAAAATGAAGTTCAATAGCCAGTGCTGCTCTTCTGCTCGATTCCGAGCATGCGTGGCACTTTGTGCGTCGGAATTGTCTACACACGATTGGAATTTGCGCAAACGGATTTTGTTGTCGTAAAATTTGAGAACCAGATCTCAAATTTTGTGCGACGGAAATTCTGATGGAAACTGTTCGATGGAGCCTACACATGGTCGGAATTTCCAGTAACAAGCTCCGATCGCACATTTTCCGTCGGAAAGTGCGACCGTGTGTACGCGGCATTGGAATTCTAGTTCTAATGGAGCTAAAAAGGATAAATGAGAGCTGTGCTGAGATTTTACTGCAGGGGTCCTGTAAATCGGGGAGCAGCCAGCAGCATATCAAACTCTGCTCCATTCAATCCAATATTTGGAAATCCATTTTCAGTTAAACAGCCTTTCATTTTTAGCATTTCTTTCTCAATAAATATGTACATCGCACATTTAAATAGACAGAACATTTAATTATCTGAGAACAAGCAGATATTTTTATAGCTCTGAGGGTCCTCTTAACGAAGAATGACAATGACTCGGCAAGCACATAGCTATGATAAATTTAGCAACATGTCTGGTTTTAATAATTTGTCAAGTCAGGTCCTTTACTATTGGCCAATCGGCATTCTTGGCAGCAGAATTACCAGGAAATGTTAACTTGTTTACTAAACTCATGGAATGGCTATTACAGCATATGTGATCGTATTGCATGTTAAAGGGACAGTGACCTTGCTCATTTTCTCTCTTATAGAGAATTTTATATTATCCTGTACAATGCATAAACTTGTCCCTTCTAAATAACGTTTCAAATGTTCAAACCAGCCAAATCATACAAAAGCAAGCGACAGACACGATTCTTCATCATGATACACAGGTTATATCTTCACCTAGTTCACTTATATTACACAGGAAGTAATGTACATTCTACTTTTAGGTTAGGTGTAAATTGGTGAACCTTACAAGCAGTAGGCTTGTGCAATTTGTTTCGTAACGAATAGAAATTTGGTCGAATTTTGCATCTTTCGGACATTCGGATGCATCAGAATGTCCGATTAAAAAAATAACAAAATTCAACTAATACGAAAAAAAAATTATAGCGGATATAACGAATGAATTCGACATGATTCGGTACTTCGTTAAAGATCTAATGAAACAAAAGGTCAACTCAAAGTAAATCTTACAGTCCAATCGGCTGATTAATTTTGTGCTGGATGTTGGATTACTGGCAAAGTTCATTTCTGAGAACTGAGTGAGAAGGGTGTTGTATTGTATTTGAGCCGAGGAGAAGAGATATTGTCATTGTGTGTGTTAAAAGATTCAATAAACAAAGGACTTTCCAAACTATGAATCATTATCACTAATATATATACATACCGTATATACTCGAGTATAAGCCGAGTTTTTCAGCACATTTTTTTGTGCTGAAAATGTCCCCCTCGGCTTATACTGGAGTCAAGCACTTTTCTGCAGCAGAGAATGACATTTTCCGACCTGACTTTGGGGCCCCGTATCTAAGGGCCACTTGGAGCTAGGAACCCCAAATTTGGTGTGCAAACCCAGTGGAACTAGCACTACAACATATCTTAGCGGGGTTCCCAGCACCAAGTGACCCCGAGATACAGGGCCCCAAAGTTAGTCAACTGTGTCCATCTGCACCAATGTAATTTCGGGACCCTTTGGGTCCAGAGACCCCAAATTTTGGCTGCAGCTAGGGGGTATTTAGGAACCCTTAACTACCAAGTTTGAAGTTCGGGGGACCTATGGCTGCAAATGGGCACAGTGAGGCATGCAAATGGGCATAGTGAGGCAGCAAATGGGCATTGTTGACCCTCTTTTCCACTTACAGTAGCTGCACATTTCTCACCCTAGGCTTATACTCGATTCAATACGTTTTCCCAGTTTTTTGTGGTAAAATTAGGTGCCTCAGCTTTTATTCGGGTCGGCTTATACTCAAGTATATACGGTAAATAAATATCGAATTTCAATGAATACGAAAGAAATTATAGCGCATATAACAAATGAATTCGACATGATTCGAGATTCAGTATAACGAATATCGACACTCTACAGAAATAAGAATTTATCCGAAAACGTATTAACGTAACATAACGAATATAACAGAACAAAATTATGTATTTTACGAATGACAACGAACCGAAACTAAACAAAATTTTCCGTTGTGCCCAAGTCTAACAAAGCAGTACTCTAAAAGGGTACACCAGCAAGCAATTGATTTCAGAAGACAAAGGATTGACTGCATTGAAACAACTCTGTCTCAAAAATAGACTGATTTTATGGGCACAACATGAGACAGAATTATTAAAAATATTAATCTTTATTACAAAATATATTAGTTAAAATAACATTTAACAGACAGAAACACCTAACTGACTAACAGGCTCAACAAGTACCCAATAAGATAAATATGGAAATATGGATATTGGTAAAATCCATGTGGACATAAATACTGTACAAATATATCAATCGATAGGGTTCATAAATTTCCATGTGCTCTTGTCGACGCGTTTCGCAAGCTGCTTCCTCAGGACATTATTGGGTAGGTGCTGATGAGCCAGAAGGATCAATGTAGGGGACACCACACAAAGATAAATTTGAGATCAGATGGATTTCTGTCCATCAACTGCCAAATAGTAGCAAGTAAGTCACGTATCTGACCTCTGCTGTACCCAAGGTTTATTGGCAGTTCTCAAATCAGAGAATCAAGTAGATTCAAATACGATTGATTAAAGTTAGTAGGAGGGAAGGGCTATACATCTCCATCAACATCAATGAAGATTAATCTGCCAACCCCCTATGGAGGGTAGCAGACCTGAAAAATTCACTGGATGTGTCCACCCAGATATACCTCTAGTCTTTAGCTTAATATGCTGGAGTCTTATGCATAAGTATCCAAGACGTCCTCCTATGGGGGGGGGGGGGGGCTAGAAACATATAGCCACAACCAAGCCAATTCCCAGATGAATATGGAAATCTATGGTAATCTAGTATCCAGGGATAACTATCGACCAAGGGTTCCCCGGAACCAGCAGGGACACCCTTGGTCGATATTTGTCTCAGGATACTAGATTCCCATATTCATCTGGGAATTGGCTTGGTTGTGGCTATATGTTTCTTGCCCCCCCCCAATAGGAGGGGGAACTGAATCGCCTTGAGGCGATTCAGTTCGCATTTGTAGCGCTATACAAATTATTCATTCATTCATTCAGGAAGTCTTGGATATTTATGCATAAGGCACCGGCCAGCATATTAACCGCTTCCCGACCGGCGCATGACGATATACGTCGACAGAATGGCACGGACCGGCATAAGGGCGTATATATACGTCACCTTGAAGATGCCGCCGTGCCATCGGGCGCGCGCCGGTCGGGACCCCCGTGAGGCCGGTCGCGGGTCCCGCGGACTCGATCGCTGCGGGGACACCCGCGATCGTCTCACGGGAAGGCTGAACGGGGAGATGCGGAAATAAACAGCATCTCCTCGTTCTGCCTAGCAACTAGTGATGCCGATCTCTGCTCCCTGTGATTGGAGCAGAGATCAGCATTCACTAGCTGACAGCCACGCCCCCCCAACAGTAAGAAACACACCTCTAGGCACACTTAACCCCTACACTGCCCCCTAGGGGTTAACCCCTTCACTGCCAGTGTCATTTACACAGTAATCAGTGCATTTAAATAGCATTGATTGCTGTATAAATGACAATGGTCCCAAAAATGTGTCAAAAATGTCCGATGTGTCCGCCATAATGTCGCTGTCACAATAAAAATCGCTGATCGCCGCCATTACTAATAAAAAAAATTATTAATAAAAATGCTATAAAACTATCCCCTATCTTGTAAACGCTATAACTTCTGCGCAAACCAATCAATAATCGCTTATTGCGATTTTTTTTACCAAAAATATGTAGAAGAATACGTAACGGCCTAAACTGAGGAAATAAAATGTTTTTTTATATATTTTTGGGGGATATTTATTATAGCAAAAAATAAAAAAGAATGCGTTTTTTTCAAAATTGTCGCACTTTTTGGTTTATAGCGCAAAAAATAAAAACCGCAGGGGCGATCAAATACCACCAAAAAAAAGCTCTATTTGTGGGAAAAAAGGACTTTTTGACATCGCACGACCGTGCAATTGTCAGTTAAAGCGACGCAGTGCCGAATCGCAAAAAGGGGCCTGGTCCTTTGGCTGCAAATTGGTCCGGTCTGAAAGTGGTTAAGCTGAAGTCTGAAGTTATATCTGGGTAACTGGGTATCTGGGTATCTGGGCAACTTACTAGCATGTCTGTGGAGTGTGGGAGGATACTGAAGCACCCAGAAAATACCCACACAACCACAGGGAGAACATGCAAACCCCATGCAGATAGTGATCTAGCCAGAATTCAAACCTAAAACCCAAGTGCTGCAAGACACAAGTGCTAACTAGTAAGCCACTGTGCTGCCTAGTTCTACATTTACAGTACATCAATGGTTTTATAGCATTGGGATTCAACAAGTAGGAGCCAGAAGGACTGATTGGATCTTATTAGGCAGGAGACAAAGGTGAGCATTTTTTTCCGGTTTCTGAAAAACATGCAAAATAACTTAATTGCTGTTACTGGTACAGGGAATTCATCATCATTTTGCCATCATGAAGTCAGGTGAAATGTTTCATGCTGTAAGGTTAATTACCAGATGCTATATTGGAGAATTGTGTTTGCTTTACATTGAATAAATCGCCTTAGAATTGAGAATTGGGAAACATGATGGATTTGTATTTTTTGTTCAATTACATTTTTTTTTAAAGAAGCTGCAACTGTGGAAACAAGAATTCAGACTTTATAGTAGGCTTACTGATCCACCCAAATAATAAAAAAAGATTGCTTTCACTAAAAATTTTTTTATATAATGTATAATTTCAACACAAAATATTTTGTAATTTAAAGTGTATCTAAAGCCATTTTTTCTACCTTTGGATAAAGAGTTTACAGCTTCTGTCAGGTTTGTATTGCTGTTTGTGTCCCTGCTGGGGCGATTCACCCTCTATATATGTCCTTGTGGACATTGTTACCAGCAGTGGTGGAAAGTGAGGGAACATCTAAAATTTTGAGTTGTCACCAAAATAGGAACAGAGGAAAATCTTCCAAAGGGGATACCCATTCTGGTGACTACTGATGAGATTTCTCTCACCTGGAAAGGATTTTCTTTTATTGTGTCTACAGAACAGGAAGTGAAAGAAGGTCTTCCCAATGAGAAACAGATGATAAAAGAAAACCTGACAAGGATTTTGACCACATTCCTCTCTATCCAAAGTAAAGAAAAATAGTTTTGGCTTTAGATAGACTTTAGCTAAACTTCAAGCTAAAAAAAAAATAATGTCTGTGTATTCTTGATTTACTATTGGAGTATTTTGTTTATTGCTTTTATCTGTACAGTAGTCCTGGAGAAAACACTTTGCCTCAATGCAGGAGCTTCCTGTCATAAAGACCAGTCACTGCTGCTCTCTCTCCTTGTTCAGGGTGACTGGTCTCGTCTCCGCCCCCTCTTTTGTTATTCCTGTAGGAAGCTTGTAGTGGGTTGGCCTCCTGGGCCCCTCCCACAGCTCTGTTCTCTGCCCAGGCTATGTACAGCACAGTTATTTACTAGGGTATAAAGGCATTTCATTGCACACAGACTGGCTTTCTTTCCTTTGTGGCATCTGAGGAATATCTCTGAATTAGAGTTTTTGTGACCAAAGTTCAGCTTTAATGTTATTATTCTACATTATATGTCAGCTTCAGTCCTACAAATTTTCTGTAACTGCCAACAAAATTAAAATCTTGCTTCCTTACATACATTTACACATATTGATATTATTAACATTGGACTGTTAACATCCACATACACAGCTAAAACCCTTGCCAAGACTAAAGTTTACCTTTAGTGGACACCCTTAGGGAATGCTAACTGTCACAGTTCCTTGTGCTCTCAAGTGAACTGTCAAGCCATTGAATGACTGGTGTAATAATCACATGTGTGACACCATGCCAACTGTGGATCAACCAGAGGCTAAAATGGCTTTAACGTTAATTCCGATCCAGAATGTTTTTGAGGGGAATTTACATACTGGGTTACGTGATCTCTGTATGGTTAACCACCTCAGTACCACTGTACATATATATATATATATACACACAAATTTGTATTTAGTTGGTTACACCAGGATCATAGCTGAGACTTTGGTATATATTTTTTTAAGAGAAAAATCTCTTTGATGTAAAAGTGATACTATCGCTCGATCGCTTTTACGAGCAATGGAATAGACTTGCCCCCCGGGCTCTCCCATTCCACAGGGGAGCCCAGAACCAATGTAACCAGTGGCGTCAGGTGCACTGTGAAGAGTGGAACTAATGGAGGTTCTTCCCCCTTCTGCAACATCAGAGACAAGAAGCAATGAGGATTTTGCCACTTTCACTTTTGTCACTTACCGTTTTGGGTGGTCCGATACCAATAAAGTTGATCAAAAAAAAATTAAAGGTACAGTGTACAAAATCCATTTAAATAATATAAATACTACATTTTCTTAAAAAATGAAAGCGTCCCCTTGCCCAAAGGCAAACATGCACTTAGGTCCCCCATGCATATGTAAACAATGATCACACCACACATATGAGGTATCACTGTAAACATCAGAGCAAGAGCAATGATTCTAGGGCCAAACCTCCTGTGTAACTCTAAATTGGTAATCTGTAAAGGCTTTTAAAGCATTGCCTATGGAGATTTTTAGGTATCGTAATTTGTTGCTGTTCCACGGGCGTATGTAATTTTAAAGCGTGATATGTTAGGTATCAATTTACTCGGCATAACATCATCTTTTATATTTTACCAAAATATTGGGTATTATATTGTGTTTGTGTGCGCTAAAATTCATTAAAGTGTATTTTTTTACTCAAAATTTGCGTTTGATAAACTGCTGCACAAATATTGTGCAACATAAAAAATTGCAACAACAAGCAAAGCCTCTGCTTAAAAAATATATAATGTTTGGGGGTTTCTAAGTCATTTTCTACCAAAAAAAATGCTAATTTTTTCATGTATGAGAGAAAAGTTTGAATTGGCCTGGGGGTCAAATAATTAATCAAGATGTCTAATGATCCCAAAACTGGAAGAAGAGCCATAAAAATGTTGTCTCCAGCAAGGCAGCTCATGGACATTGCATTGCTGGAGGGGAGGTGAGTATAGTTCCGCTTTAACCATCCTCTTTCCTATCCAAAACTAGCAAAAACAGGCATTGTATATATACAGTACTTTAAACATTTCCACAAGAGACCTTGTAAAAAAATGCATGCTGCGTTTATTTGGCCTTTATCTTTTGTACAAATTCTAAGTTTTGTATATTGATATGAGACACTGTAAAAGTGTGACAATTTCAATAAACGTTACAAAGAGATCTGGCCAATCAAAAATCCACAAAGCGAGTTCCAAACGCCGATTCATCCATGGGGGCAATGACTAATCTACACATGCTCTTATTAAATGACCGGTCTCCATAGAGACACAAAAGTGCAGTTTACTAGATGTTCAAGCCAGTAAAGACCTCAGCACTGACAACTTTTGTCAAAACAACGGAGTAAGAAGAATTTGTTAAGGGCTTAGAGTTTGGGTCTCTGGGGAACGGTGAAAAGGCTGGCTTGCTGCAAGGACTCTGCTCCAATCGCATGTTGGGAAGGAAAAACCATTAGGCAGCAAATGATATCAGTGCCAAACACACTAAAAGAGGCTTGAAGACACAAGAACAGAATTAATGATCTAAAAGCTACAAGCTCCGCTTAGCAGCCTGTATTATATTTACAAGGAAAAGAAGGCTTCATGAAATGTAACATCAGGGACTCCATGATGCTAAGTGGAGCCTTGTGCTCATTCTTTAAAGCACATCTCCACTATTTGTTTAATACATAACGTATAATGGTAATAAACCCAAACACAAAAATGCAGCTTACCTGCATCCCGTTTAAAGCTTTTTTCCCTTTAATTTCATCTGGTTATCCAGCCAGTAACACTTCCTGCCATGGGGTGTCTCAACTCTGGATGGAGAAGCAAATAAGACACCTTTGGGCAGCAGCGCAGTATTAGATGTTTCCTGCGCTGGTCACTAAAGATGACCGAAGACTGGCACACAGAAGAAGATGTCAGATCCAGCGAAGGATGGGGACAGTTGGAAGAAAGGTGAGTTTAACACCCTCAAAGCATGTGCACGGAAGTCTTCTTCCCGTCAAGGTCCGGCAGCGTCTGCCAGACCTTCAGCCGGGCATTCACAGCGCATTCACAGCGCATGCACCGCTGACGTCAGCGGCTGCATGCAAAGTGAATATCTTTTACCTACAGGTAAGCCACAAAGTGATATTAATTTTACCTACAGGTAAGCCTTATTATAGGCTTACCTGTAGGTAAAAATTTAAAAAGTGGGTATACAACCACTTTAAGTTCCACTTTAAATGGACTTGGCTAACGAATTAAAGCCAAACTCCTGCTAAAGCCTAGTACACACTACTAGGTGTAGTGTCGGAGTCGCTGTACTAACAATCCCATGTTAGTACATAGATCTCCCCTGCTGTGCTATTGCGTTCTGACAGGGGGGTGGCCCCCACCAGAACACTTTGGTCAATGCTCTCAGCCATTGGCTGAGAGTGCTAGTCGGGAGCTCAGTCATGACCAGATCAGTCATGATCAGTCATGACCCTTTGACAAAAGCCGACTATCAGCCGGCTTCTGCGGTTCCACCTGCCATACACACTGGCCGAATGTTGGCCGTTTTCTATGGAACCGCCTGATGTCGGCAGACATTGGGCCCATATGTACTAGACTTTACACCGTTTCAGTGTTACAGTAACAGTTTTTTTTTTTATATTTGAGACAAAGATTGTTTGTTCCAACCCTCTAAATTTCACTTTTGCCTGACAGCTTGGTCTGTTAAAGTATGAACAGATGGAAATAAAAGAAAAAGTCTAATGCCCTGTACACACGATAGGATTTTCCGACAACAAATGTTGGATGTGAGCTTGTTGTCGGAAAGTCCGACCGTGTGTATGTTCCATAGAACATTTGTTGTTGGAATTTTCGCCAACAAATGTTTGAGAGCAGGTTCTCAAATTTTCCAACAACAAAACTTGTTGTCGGAAATTCTGATCGTTTGTACATAAGTCCGACACACAAAAGTCCACGCATGCTCGGAATCAAGCAGAAGGCCGCACTGGCTATTGAACTTAATTTTTCTCGGCTTGTCGTACGTGTTGTACGTCATCGCGTTCTTGACATTCGGAATTTCCGACACCAACATTTGTGTGACCGTGTGTATGCAAGACAAGTTTGAGCCAACATCCTTTGGAAAAAAAATCCACAGTTTTGTTGTCGGAAAATCCTATCGTGTGTATGGGGCATAAGAAAGAAAATGGATGCATCCACCACACCCAGGAACTGGAAAGCTACAATATAATAGAATTTTTTTTTGGGTTTAATACTGCTTTAAATGTAGTAATCTTCTGGATGGTCATGTAACATCCTAGGGTCCTCTTCCAATATGGCATCGGCAGTAGGCAGTCTTTAATACTACAGATAGACAGCTTGAATTTCAGATGAGTCTTACAAAACTGACTGAAATCGGAGCCATGAATTGCCTTGCAAGCACCACCTGACTTGACAAAATTTGAGTCAGATGGAAAGTTATCAGCGAAACAATGATTGCATTCTATCAGTCACTGTTCAACAGTGCCAGTGTATTCAGGCAGCTGTGGGTGCAGTTGCTACTTGAATACAATAGCTGGCAGTGGAGATTATTACATCCACACTGTTAGCATGAATTGGGGAATATACTGATGTTCTTTGAGCCCATGCCGAAATGTTGATGCACCCCCTAGGTGGTTAAATGATGTCAGCTGTCATTCAACCCAAAGAAGGATGGGTGGCTGGGAGTGGAACGGACTTTCTTTGGGGGATAGCATCAGAGAGAAAGTCAGAATTGTCAGAATTGTAGCGAAAGTTAACTCTAATGGCTCCACGACTGTATAAAAATTCCTACATTGATATACTGTATAAAACTACCAGAAGTTTAAATAAGTATGTTAATAGGTTACTGATCGTCACTTAAAAAAAAACTATTTTAAAGACTTTTGAGGCTGATTTATTGTGAAGAATATCCCCCTAGGTCCCCTTAGGGCCATGGGCCCCGGATAGCTGCTCGGTTTGCCTTTAATATAATCTGCCGCTGATATTATATATACTGGTTTGGTTTTTAGTTTTTGCCCCCTGGGTCAACTGTCTGGTGTTGTCCCCATCTAGATTATTAGTCTCACTAGCCATGGTATCGCACAAATGCAGGCATCTTAACCACATGAGACTGTTGACAGCCTGGCTGAAAGAGGTGGTTCACCCACTCTGCACCAGTACAACTCTACAATAAAACAGGTGATTAAACCATGCCCTACTCTATCCAAAACAGAGATGCCTGTTTTGGTGGAATTGCTCTTTAATGTCTGCATCTCATTATATATTTTTTTTAGTTCTGCCCTCTGTTCTTTTTTTTTTTCTTCTTTTTCCGTATGTGTATGCACGTTTTTGTTTTGCTGGATTTGCAGATTCTGGGCAAACAATCCAAAGAGTGAGAACACTGAACCTTTCTCATCTCTAATAATAAATCTCCAGAAACAAAATCTCCATCAGTTTATTGTACAACTTAAAAAAAAAATGTTAAGAAAAATACCATTTCAACCTCCAAATATTTCAGAATCTATGCCTGTTTACTTGATATCTACAACACTCAGACAAAGAGATAAGACATAGGATGCTTACCGGTGCCATCAATGCGTCAGCTTTATCTGGCGTTACAGCCCTTAAAAATGAGCATAAACTACACTATCTTGTTGCATTTTACAAGGCAGTTCTATTCATCTGCGTTACTTCCCCAGTTACGTATTTATAAAAAACAGTATTTAATGTATCTTTCATGGAGTAAAACCTGCACTAGGCCCCAGTGCTTGTTGCATAACAAATAAGATACACCTTTGTCTTTTTGGATCTCTCCCACTGGGGAAGATCAATCAATCCAAGTTCTAAATTGACCCAACACAGATGCTATAACTACAGTAAATGCCTAGGCTTTTGGTTTAGTGACTAAAAGGGGTCAGAACAGTGACATAAGGGTTGGAAGGATGGAGCCACAACATGCATGGGGGGGGGGGGAGGGGACTTGGGGGGTAACAGTGTTAAATGCTAAAGAGTCTGCTGGAGGCTGCAGGACTTATACTGAAGGCAGGAGACATGGGCAGTTGAAGAGGTGAGTATAATCATTTTTCTACTGAGGGAATTTCAGTTTAGATTTTTTTATTGGTGACTGAGTACTTCAGCCCTTGACTCAGTTAAAACCTTGTTTTAGCTTTATATTAACATTATTACATTAACATAATTTGTTTGCTAGGAGTGTATCCAAGACCAGGATGTATTGCTTAAAGTGGAGCTAAACTCTTTCAATCAACATTAACTATTTAACCTTAGTAAGTAGATAGGAAGGTATATTATGTTTACATGTTTTAAACTTCTTTTTTTTTTAAATTTCTTCAATTGCCAGCCTTAAAGTGATTGTATAGGTAAAGTTTTTTTTTAGCTTAGTGCATTCTCCACATTAGGGTAAAAAAACCTTTTAATAGTAGCTCCTCTGCAGCCTCCCTAAATAATCACCTGAGCCTGATCTCAATCCAGCGCTGTGTAAATCTGCAGCAGCTCTTTCCATTGGCTCCTGCTCATGTTAGTTAAAACCTGTGACCAGAGAGCAGGGGAGATGGTGCGGGGGGTCACGGAAACTGAGCCGGGCTGTGTTTCTAAATAGATGCCAACAGCCTAGATTGGAATGGAGCTCGCACAAGTGCACCCATAGGAAGCGGCTTACTATGATGGGCAGGCAAGCAGGAAAAAACTCTGGATAGCCGCAAGCCAGAAAAATCCTGTATTTTTATTGAAAGTCGTGGGTCACACCACATCAAATAGTCCACAGCAAAAGGAAAAGGGTTACTATGGTGGGCACTTGGCAGGAGGGAGGAGCTAGAAGAAGAAGATGATTGGGGGCTGCTCTGTGCAAAACCATTGCACAGAGAAGGTAAGTATTACATGATTATTATTTTAATAAAAATATAGAATTGAAATTTTTACAATCAGTTTACACCATCTCCAAATCTTCTGTAGCATTTGAATCTAGCCTTTTGCATCAAGCCTTATTTTATGAGTAGTAAAAAACAAATTATTCTTTAGATCCTTCAACAAGATGGCAAACATTCAACTTAAAGTTGTAAAAGAACAAATTACCCAGTGCGTAAGATCGAGAGAAAAGGGGCCTAAAATGAACATAAATAGCACACAGGCATCCCATGTGGGAGAGACATAAATAAAACAAAGGAAAAAACACTGCAATCTAAATGGAGATATTATTGCCTGCTATGGTCTTAGGTAGTCAAGGGAGTGCTACAATGTTACTATTTAAAATAAAGCTAACAAGTGTTTCCTAGCAACATTAATTCACAGTTGCCTAAAAGATGCTTACTCCCATTCCACCCACACAACAAAATATTTGGCTATCTCAATCCTCCTCTTGTAGTTTGTGAATCTGCCAGGTTTCTCCGTGAAGTTACAGCAAAATGTTGGCTTCATCTAGAACAGGTATATGATATTTGTCTTGTCTGATTGCGCCTTGAAATGACTTAGCACTGTCATCCGTTCCAACTGCTATTGTGAAGTAACAATTTTTAATAGCGTTGCAGATAGGCAGGGAAACATTAAACAGATGTATTTTAACAAGCATAGAAATAAATAGTAGGAATGGGGTCAGGGGTTTCTGGCATTGTACATGAGCCTTAAGGAATACATTAAAGTTGACACTAAACAAAAATGCAAGATCCCCTAAATATATTAGGGCCCATTCCTCCAGGTATATACATTTTTAGAGAGTAAGGCTCATGGGTGATCACTAGGCAACGCATCCCCACTTACTAGAAGAAATTTGCGTAGGAATGAATAGGGCTTTTTAAGGTACCAGGACTAGCGATGGGAAGGCCACGAAATAAAAACAGAAAAATTGGGAAAAAAATGTTTTTACAAGTGTTTTTTTGTTTGTTTTCCGGAAAAAAAGAAGAAGAGTAGAATATGTTCTTTTACAATGATAAATAATATATTGATGACACGGTATTCAAACTATATGACATGAAGACCACAATAAAAGATTTTGGAGACTTTATGTAAAGTCTTAGCTTACTGCAAGAAATCCTGGAATACAGTTCAAGTAACACTGTACATCTCAATACAGTTTTCAAACAAGATAAATATGTATTTCTGCCACTAGGGGGAACTGCAGGGGAAAGGCTCCAGTTTAGTTTTCTTGTGGGCTTCATCTTGTACCTTCTACAGTTGGGTGATTGTTGGTATACAGTAGATGATAGTTTCTGTCCTCTCAGGCCTTAAAGTGAATATACACCCTCACATATACCCAGTGAGGTGAAAAGCCTCAGATGATACATAGGGATGAAACAAATCTCCTTATATACGTTTTACATGTATATCTGCTTTCTTCAACTTTATATACTGTTTAGAAAGTTCAGAACATGTTAGAAGATTTTCTCTTCCTGCTTAGCACTGCAGTGAAGTTTGGGCATACAACCAAGACAGCTGATTGGAAGAAAGACACACACCCCCTCTCCTCATAGGCAGAGACTTTCAGCTCTGTTTGTTAAATCGTTCAGCATTCGGCTAATCTATTTATAGCATCCTCCCTAACAAAAAACTAAGGCTGCTTTTATCATATGTGACAAAGACATTGTCAGGAATTATCAGGCTGATACCAGAAGAACGGGGAAGGAGACATCCACGGGACACAGAGCTGTGAAGAGAGATAGTAAAACACTGCAGATATATGTGCCCAGCTCAAATTTCATGAATCAGGTTTACATCCACTTTAGTTGACAGGTAAGGGGGGTAAATTTGTCTGACAAATGAGTTCATCTTTATAACTTTTGAATGATACCTATTAATGTTCTACACCATTACAGCATAATGTTTACCTATAGTCTGGTCAGTAAATAGTTTTTTCATTTCCTCCTCTCAGTAAAATGGTGAGACCAACATCTAGAGTTTGGAAACAATTCCACGGTGCAATTTCTGCTGGGAGCAAAGCTGCAATGTGCAAATACTGTGAGAAGAAATATTCTTTTCCAAAAATGCTACAAAGAGGACAAAACACATCCTTGCAAGCCATAGGTACCCTAAAGACATTAAAAAATACTTAATGGAATAAAATAAAGCCCCATACACACGGTCGGACTTTTTCATGGATTCTGTCCGATCGGACAATGTTGTCGAAAAATCAGACCGTGTGTATGCACCATCGGACAGTGTTCGTCGGTTTTTCCGACGGACAAAGTCTTATCTCCTGCTGGAAAGATTTGCCGTCAACACGGTCCGATCACACCAAGTCCGATCGTGTGTATCGAATTCCTGACGGACAAAGTGCCACGCATGCTCAGATCACATTACAAGACCAAAGCTATTGGCTACTAGCCTCTACGTAGTCCCGTCGTAGGCAACAAACGTCACCACGTTCAGAATGATCGGATTTTTCGACAA